>SZWC01009332.1:24474-40229 GCA_023375785.1 Penium margaritaceum | reverse complement strand
TGTGTGATTCGTTAGGTTTGCCAAGCAACGAATAGGATACTGGTCTTTCATACACGCGATAGTGGAGGCACGACGCAACGTGCCCACTGTGGACCATGGTATTTGACTATCCATCCTTGGCTCTATAATAGGTGGAGTTGCCATACATTCCATATATTAGTTATCATACCCTTTCCATGTCTAAGCTATCAATGGAATTAGATTGTAGAGCACAATAATGAGAGAAAGAAAGTAGAGTAATTAAGAAGAAGAAACACATAGAGTACTTTTCAGGCTAGCCATGAAACTAGCCACGCTGCAAGAGATGTTCGGTAGAGTATGCCAACCACATCTCTCATGCAATAGTGTCACGCATCGCTCTGGCTTGTGGTGGAGCGTCATCGTCGTTGAGGACCTCATCCGGGGCAGGCTTCCATGCACGTGCCTCTTCCATGTTCAAGACGAAGTCTAATTAGTATGTGACATGCTCATTGCCAACAGTAAAGAATATGTTGTGCACCTTGAGCCTCCAGCGAATATCCTTGCATGTCGCTAAGGATGTGGAACTTCTGCTTCAATTGTCCGATGACGTGTTCCACCGCCATGCCAAGAGATGAATGGTGTAGATTGAACAGCTCTTGGGTTGTGTATGGCCCTTGAACCTCTCCGTTGATGGCATCCTCGCATAGATGGTACCCCACCCCACGATACACTGTAAGTATCTCAATTGTCAAGATAAACCCAGCATCTGCTAGGCAATACCACCTCGCGGGCGGTTTGAAACCATGAGCCCGGGCATGTTGATGTACACATTCATTGTGGACACTGCATTCGCACCCAGAGTGCACCCACGCTGTTGTTTCGTTGAAGTTGACTACAACAAAAATGTTTTGTGTCTTCTGTCTCTCCCTGTTCCAATATGGTGCTTGCCGCTGCAAGGGTATCCATGCATGTACATGTGTTACATCCACCACCTCAACACAATTCTTGAACTAGGGCATGAATCGGCGTGATCGCACGATCCTTGAAGGAACTAGGGCTTTGTTGTGGCTTTTGATGACGGTGGGGCCGAGGTCCATGACATACTACATAACCCTACCAAAGTCGCATGAAATAGTCTCCTTGGAATACTGGAATGACTCCACCCTCTTACGTATCCCCTTCCCAGCTACCAGTTGCGTGACAAAAATTGCAATTGACTTCTCCACCAACACCCATTTGGTGGGCCCTAGAACCTCCTCTCGAAGGATGCCGACAAGGGCATCCAACCTCTGTGGGTCTATCCCCAAGACTTCACACACACGATTTGTACTTGCCTCCCTCCCCAGCAACTCCGCTACATACCAGTGCACCGTCAATGGACGAGTGAGGTAGGGCCTCTTCATATATGGGAGGGCTTCATATACGTAGAGGAAGAAGGTGAACATGATGACTTGCTCCATAATCATGGCCTGCATGCCTTCTCCTTCTATCATTGGATCATCTACATCCATGTTGGCTTCACTGCTAACGCCAGCTGTACAGCAAGCTACAAATAGTTGGCAGGCGCTGGAGTTAGTTGGCAAGAGGTAGTGCTAGGGTAAGCCACTTGGGTTCTTGCAAGGAAAATAGGTGGTTCCTACAGGAACTGCGACTATGTGGTCGCGTGCATGCAGAGTGCAGGCTGCTCATGCTATGCAAAACGTGCGGTAAGAATTATGGAAAAAACAACCTCCTCACTTGATCGTCGAGGGCCGGAACATGGGAGGAACCTTCCGACAGCCTCCTCATTGGGTCGCTACTAGACATCGCAGATGTTAACACGTCTAATCATGCGATGTTAACTTGACGACCAATCTAGGGTGTTAGAACAAGTTTGCGAATTGAAATGGACTGCTCGACTAATGAGGGGGCAAACGTTACCAAGGTAGCAGCTTCCGGAAGGGAGCCCGGTGGGAGGGATTTTCTGCATGGACCATCTTAAAAACAAAAAAAGGGGAGCAAACGTTGATGGAGAGTCAAGCAAGCGACGCTTATGATGACAAATGATTACAAGCGCACAACTGTGCCACGTCATTGTGAGGCCTGAAGAACCGAGTCGCGATGGCCATGTGGCGAATCCAAAGAGTCTGGGGTACTGTTCATAGTTGTACACCTCCTCAGCTACCAGCTCTCCGCGAATTTTGCGGAGAGCTGGTGGCTGAAGAGGTCACAACTAGNACGTTACCAAGGTAGCAGCTTCCGGAAGGGAGCCCGGTGGGAGGGATTTTCTGCATGGACCATCTTAAAAACAAAAAAAGGGGAGCAAACGTTGATGGAGAGTCAAGCAAGCGACGCTTATGATGACAAATGATTACAAGCGCACAACTGTGCCACGTCATTGTGAGGCCTGAAGAACCGAGTCGCGATGGCCATGTGGTCGAATCCAAAGAGTCTGGGGTACTGTTCATAGTTGTACACCTCCTCAGCCACCAGCTCTCCACGATTTTTGCGGAGAGCTGGTGGCTGAAGAGGTCACAACTAGAACCCCCTGCCAAAACTCTTTGGTACCCCGCACTTTCCTTTATAGTTTTTTGTCAGACGCACTTCAAACCGAGTTAGGTGAACTAGGTTTGAAAAGCTACCCAGCGGGGCAATCTGATTACTTGCCACGTGGCCAATTTCGGTCGCCGACGAATAAGAACAATATGCATTTACTGCTTTCGTCACGAACAAAACGAGGAACGTCACTTCGTTCTAACGAAACAAAATCAGGCTCTGCAAATTGTCGGAGACAATAAGAGCCTATCCATTTTGTTTCTCTCTTTTGTACAGAACTCGGTAGGTATCCTCTTTTCGGAAAACAATTTTTCTGACTTTTCATGATCACGTGGGCAATGACTGCTTTACAACAAGGTCACTTGCTCATGTCTCATTCAAACGACCCTTCAGCGAAGCGAAGGAACGGCACCCCTGCGGGATCTGCGGTGTGCGAAGTACATTTGTTGGGCGCTAGTCTTTAGTGCAGACTGGAGCATCGTATTACAGTCGTGCGGAGGCGAGGCCCTATTCGACGTTTTCTTCTATCGAGCATGGTGATTTAATGGACTCCTAGGAGAGAGGTTTGCAATGAGATCGTACTACGTTTTGTTGTCGATTCAGTTTTCGATAAGCGCAACCCCTCGATCCCACAAGTGATATGGCCTGTTGAAGAGAGAGATAAGTATGAATCTTCCCGGCGGACAACACCGCAAAGAGGAAAAGTGACTGTCCCCAGATTTCACCATCTCGCAGCTGACGTGGTTTATGGATTGTCACGATTGAGCATGTTTCCGAACACCGGACTACTGAACTGTGAATTCAGCAGTGCAAAGCACGGGCCGATACGTTTTTTGCAGGGACGGCACCCGTTCCAAGCGATAGTAGGACAATCCTGTAGCATCTCCAGGTTGAAGCGTCTGCCGTTTTTCTTTTCTGTCCATGTACATCGAGAGAAGGGTGAGGCTGGGGACAGCTGGACTCCGTCACTGGATGGACTGCGGCTGGATTATTGGATTTGCATGTTGGGTCGGCGGAATCCACACGTGTTTGCACTCTCTACTCGGCATAGTGTTTGACGGATTTCAAATGCTTCATGGCTGGCAAATCGCAACAGTCGAGCACTGATGGCATGTAAAACGTGCAGAATGGCACAAGCCGTTCACGACAAGAACCCTATCGAGCGCCATGAAAGCAACCGTCGGATTAAGAGCTTGGTCGCCGCAACGTCATTGCGCATCTAGGATTATCATCTGGGACCCATTATTCAGGAAAGAAATCACATTTAACGCCCGCGCGCGGTCTGCATAATCGCGACACATAGCGAACAACTTTCAGGGCCCTTGAAAAATAAAGAGAGATCCCCAAGGACACTTGCTATTCAAGGTTCTCTGCACGTCAACGGGAGTTACTACGGACAAGGTGAAATGATTTCGCCAGGACATTGGATTGTACCAATAGAAGAAATCTAACGATTCCTCTTTTAAAACTGCCTAAGCAAGTCATTTCATTACAAAAAAGATGTAAAGAAGGGCTAAAAGATTTCGTTTTGTGTGTTGAGTTGGCATTTTTCAAGCAAACGTTAAAATAAGGATATGATGAATGTTTTCAAAAATATTTTAAACGGTGTGCTCTCTATCTATCGTAAAATCTACATTTACAAAATTTTACATCCATTACCAAACCCATAATTTCAATCTTCAAAATCATCATGATGAACTTAAAAAAATAAATTTTGAACATTCATGATTTGTGAATCCATATCAATACAAATGTATTAGGGTTGGGCATTAAAAATAACCAAAAGATATTTTTCTATCAAGAGTGATTAAAACTTGAACAAACTTCATTACAAATTCAATGATATTCTAAATGAATCATTAATTTTAATTCCTGTCCTAAAAAAAGTCATGAACCTCTCCTCTGCTTTGGGGTAAATATAAGAGGCATTAGAATGATTTAAATACAATATTAACATTACCAGGAAATGCCTAAGGATAATTTTTCACGTACAAAATCATACTAGAAGTAACTCTTTCTTCTGCTTATNATGAACTTAAAAAAATAAATTTTGAACATTCATGATTTGTGAATCCATATCAATACAAATGTATTAGGGTTGGGCATTAAAAATAACCAAAAGATATTTTTCTATCAAGAGTGATTAAAACTTGAACAAACTTCATTACAAATTCAATGACATTCTAAATGAATCATTAATTTTAATTCATGTCCTAAAAAAAGTCATGAACCTCTCCTCTGCTTTGGGGTAAATATAAGAGGCATTAGAATGATTTAAATACAATATTAACATTACCAGGAAATGCCTAAGGATAATTTTTCACGTACAAAATCATACTAGAAGTAACTCTTTCTTCTGCTTATTAGAAAATATATTTCGAGATAAATGATACGTTTTTAATTGGTAAACGAGCTATTTGAAATCATTGAAGTAAACTAAAAAAATTTAAAAAAATTTAAGGATGTTCAAATTTTGATTTCTTTACACACTTAATACCATGTTTATACGATAACAACATTACTGAAAGTGTGAAAGATTTAATATGTTGATGAACATATTCTACCTACTCAAACCAGAANATAATTTTTCACGTACAAAATCATACTAGAAGTAACTCTTTCTTCTGCTTATTAGAAAATATATTTCGAGATAAATGATACGTTTTTAATTGGTAAACGAGCTATTTGAAATCATTGAAGTAAACTCAAAAAATTTAAAAAAATTTAAGGATGTTCAAATTTTGATTTCTTTACACACTTAATACCATGTTTATACGATAACAACATTACTGAAAGTGTGAAAGATTTAATATGTTGATGAACATATTCTACCTACTCAAACCAGAAACGTTTGCAAAATAATCTCCCTTGACAAGGGTAAATCATTTTACAACATGAGTTCCTCCTTTCATGTATGTGGAATAACATTAACTTCTTAAAATTGTGATCAAGTACATTTTTTAATACTTATATCACTTGCAGATCAAGGTGATTTCATGTAAACCATGATTCATCTTTGCTCAATGTCTGCTATTCCTTTTTTTCCAACCAATTTGGCCTAGGGTTGTGACATTGAGCTCTTTTTTCAAGCTTAAAATACCCATAATCAAACTTTCTTCATCGCTTTGCTAACACCCATGTATTGTCATGCCTATGAGATCTAGAAGAGGCGTACATTCACTTTTCTCACTAGATTCAGGGGAACATTGGTTATGATAATGTAGATTATTTTAGTCATTAAAGGAGGGAGACATGAAAATCTTTAGAATGATTTCATTTTGTCAAAAAAAGAGTTTCGTTTATGCCAAAGGCCATATCTTGAGAAATATAATTTCCTAACATATCATTTAGAAAAGAATAAATGGTGTCACTACTTGGATGAATGATCAGACAACATAATGACTAAACGAACCACTCATGTCCATAGCGGAAGTTACCATGGACTTTAGATAGCGAAATATTATGCAAAGTGGCACGCACTCTTTAATTTGAAATGCCTTCATGTTTTTCTCTTTATAAAAAACCGACTTTGTTTAGTGATTTACCGTGATACAGTACTTTCACATTGTTTTCGTTACATGACACACTTGCACGTAGAAGAATGCAATATGTTTGAAAGATCATGGAGGCTCTACCAAAGGTAAAGAAATATTCACAAAGGAACAACCCATGTAACTTCGATGTTCATTAATTTAATTATCATGACATGAGGTTTTGACTACCTTACACATCGGGTTTCTTCTTTATCACTTCCAAATTCCTTCTAAGATCTTATGACATCATGAGTCCTCTCATTTTTTGACATTAGGTCCAACCCTACTTGTTATCATTCTCATATCATCAAATTCCTATGTTTTAGTAGTCGTCTTTCCAAAAGAGAGTCATGAATTAGTTGTTTCTAATGCAAGAAAACATCTTATTTTTTAATTGAAAATTTCCATCTCTAGGGGACCGCCTTACTTGCTTTACAACTTTATATGTGGATTCCCCATTTTGAAACATCTAACTCTTTTTTGTTTTCATGTTATCTATCTGATTATCTTGCTTTAATTGCAGTTTTTGCTACTCTAAGGATATGGTTGACTATTTTTTGTATTACATCTTGCACAACCTTCTATTTGATTTTCCCTTTCATTCTTTACGTAAACGGTATGAGAGTTTGCTTTCTATGATTTGTGGGCTTCATTTTTTTGTTCTTTGATCCTTGAAGTCCAGTTGTGGGGTTACATGTACCTATCTCATAAATGATTTCCAAATACTCTTTATTGTACTTTTGTACATTGAATTGGTACACTCATCAGTTTGTTTTTGAAATTGAATCACGATGTGGTTTAAACTTATCCTTTCAAACGTATCCAACGTGTGCGAAGAGAAATTTCAAAATTCAATGTGGCACGCAATGTATTCCTATTGATTAACGATAGTCAAAGAATGAAGGAACCCGTAATCATCGCATATACAGGAAGATTATCATAAACTGAATACAACGTTTTGTTGCTGAATTCTCAGTTTATAGACATACTTTTCTTCTTGTAAAAATAGTGAAATGAATCAAGCTTCCTTTTCCGANTTTTGAAATTGAATCACGATGTGGTTTAAACTTATCCTTTCAAACGTATCCAACGTGTGCGAAGAGAAATTTCAAAATTCAATGTGGCACGCAATGTATTCCTATTGATTAACGATAGTCAAAGAATGAAGGAACCCGTAATCATCGCATATACAGGAAGATTATCATAAATTGAATACAACGTTTTGTTGCTGAATTCTCAGTTTATAGACATAATTTTCTTCTTGTAAAAATAGTGAAATGAATCAAGCTTCCTTTTCCGATTCTAGCATGTGTTCAGAGACTAAAATGAATTGTACATGATATGGCTAATTGTTTTTGACAAACCACATGTTGTTGGTTTGTTTTTAGATCAAACTACTTCCACCTTTTAGGCTTTGAAAACATTTTTGTAAGAACTCGCATGCATAGTTGGTAGATTTCATATAGTCAAACATTGAATGAGTAAAGGTTTTTTTACACCCTTAGTTCTTATATTAAGTTACTTCATGGTATCTGTCTTGCTATTTCTTTCATATGAAGTAGGAGTTATATGTGCATGCTACATAATGAGAATGCAAATACACTTGGTTTGTGGGTTTCTTTACCTCATCACAAATGCATTTGATACCACATGTAGAGGTCATAAGACAAGTGATCCTAATTTTTTGGTAAAACATCATCAAAGTATATATATGAAATAGTTTCGCATACATGGGAATTGTATGATAGTCAAAATGAACTGATATAGCAAAAAATGAATTCAAATAAAATGTATAACCAATGGTCGATGTCTTCATAAAATAAGTTTAGTCTTGTTGCTTTTGAATAAAAACCACAAATTTCAAGTTTAAACTATCTAAATGTGATATCATAGCAATGTATTTCGATAGTTTGGATCATGATATTTTTTTTAAGGAACGAAAAGAGGTGAAATTGTCAAGTAAGTTGTGGAGAAGTGTCACAACTTCCCAGGATATCAGATAGGGCCAACCAATCAACTTCACATCACTTATTGTTTTCCAACGGCATTGAAGTAATGTTACACAGTGTTTGAAACAAAACACAAAAAAGGGGTTTAATNTCGCATGCATAGTTGGTAGATTTCATATAGTCAAACATTGAATGAGTAAAGGTTTTTTTACACCCTTAGTTCTTATATTAAGTTACTTCATGGTATCTGTCTTGCTATTTCTTTCATATGAAGTAGGAGTTATATGTGCATGCTACATAATGAGAATGCAAATACACTTGGTTTGTGGGTTTCTTTACCTCATCACAAATGCATTTGATACCACATGTAGAGGTCATAAGACAAGTGATCCTAATTTTTTAGGTAAAACATCATCAAAGTATATATATGAAATAGTTTCGCATACATGGGAATTGCATGATAGTCAAAATGAACTGATATAGCAAAAAATGAATTCAAATAAAATGTATAACCAATGGTCGATGTCTTCATAAAATAAGTTTAGTCTTGTTGCTTTTGAAAAAAAACCACAAATTTCAAGTTTAAACTATCTAAATGTGATATCATAGCAATGTATTTCGATAGTTTGGATCATGATATTTTTTTAAGGAAAGAAAAGAGGTGAAATTGTCAAGTAAGTTGTGGAGAAGTGTCACAGCTTCCCAGGATATCAGATAGGGCCAACCAATCAACTTCACATCACTTATTTTTTTCCAACGGCATTGAAGTAATGTTACACAGTGTTTGAAACAAAACACAAAAAAGGGGTTTGATGTTAAATAATAGATTTATGACATGCTTTTGTGCATGTGATGATTCATTCCTTGAACTCTTGGTGATTTATTAGCCTAAAACAATCTGCACGAGTTTCATTCTCTGAACCTTGGAGATAATGATTACATGGATGTTACATTTAAAAAATTTGCTTCCCTCGTCCACTTATTTCAAATTCATGTTTCATTAATCTCCTTCCACNTCTAAATGTGATATCATAGCAATGTATTTCGATAGTTTGGATCATGATATTTTTTTTAAGGAACGAAAAGAGGTGAAATTGTCAAGTAAGTTGTGGAGAAGTGTCACAACTTCCCAGGATATCAGATAGGGCCAACCAATCAACTTCACATCACTTATTGTTTTCCAACGGCATTGAAGTAATGTTACACAGTGTTTGAAACAAAACACAAAAAAGGGGTTTAATTTTAAATAATAGATTTATGACATGCTTTTGTGCATGTGATGATTCATTCCTTGAACTCTTGGTGATTTATTAGCCTAAAACAATCTGCACGAGTTTCATTCTCTGAACCTTGGAGATAATGATTACATGGATGTTACATTTAAAAAATTTGCTTCCCTCGTCCACTTATTTCAAATTCATGTTTCATTAATCTCCTTCCACTCAATCTATTACAAAATTTATGATAAAACACTATTTTTGTTTGGTTTAGAGACAAGAAGCAACGTTATGTAACATCCAAACTTTAGTTGTTTCATCATCAATTGCTTTGCATTCTCACATCATGATTTCCAAGAAGATTTTTGTTCCTCCTAGAAGATGATAACTAATGTGAATTATGACATGGAGAAACAAATCTATAAGAGAATTAAAAGTCTCTACACAACAGTTTTGTCACGTGAAAGAAGGCAAAGAGAGTAGAAAAATATGGTTGAACTAAGGAAAAATATCATTTTAGGAAGATTTGTTCCGTATGATGAATCATTACCTTTTGCATTCTCCATGTATAAAATAGAGGCTTACTCCAAGCAGCAATATTCCTCTCCATAAATTACTTCATTACGTTCAAAGGTCTTTTTGCTATTACTTATCATTATGAATAATCCAAGTTGTTTTTATGTAGTAATGTTCATTCTATATAGCCTTTATTGAAGCCAATGAATTTTGGTAAGAAGAAGTTTTTCTAAGTTTGGGTGGCCAAGGCATACCTTTGGCAGGCATGCATGATGAAGGAAGAACTTTTCATTAAGGGTATTGGTTCGTGTTTGAAAAGGTAGATGGACTAGGATGTCGGTTTCCTTTTGAAATTGCCAATGGTTGAGGTGTGGGTTGAAGCGTGGCTGGGTGTGTTGTGGGATGATTTCTTAGAGTAATGTGTGCCACACAAGGCTATGATTTAGGTTTTGTTTTGTGCAAGAGAGCATGATTGTTGTTGCATGGAGCAAATTTTGATGGATTAGGATATGGTGCGGGTTTGGAATAGTCCTAGTTGTTTTTGGTGTGATTTTATGGAACTTGAGATGATCATCAGGATTGTGCCTCAGAGTTCTGTAGTTTTAAATTTGTTGAAACCAGGTGAGCATGTGTGATGGAATTGCAATGGTTTGGATGTATAGGTGAACACAAGTTTGATGTAGCACATTCTTGAGTGGATGCTAAGAAATTTCGTACATTACAATGTGCAAAATACTAAAACGTGATGTTGAAAATGCCTAGCCACAAAAATTAACCTTTTCTTAGTAAGGAAGAGAGATAAAAAGAGAGAAAAACGTGTTGTGAAAAACAGTGTTAGTTTTGAACATTGGGTTTGGACCCATAGGATTCATTTTATGTGATTCAACAATGTTGTGGAAGCATTACTCTCCACTTTCAGATATTAGACTCTACTTGGTGTTTAATGGCACCAAGAACGGGTACATTTACATTTTTATCCACTTAACATTAGCATGACTTATTTCGTGTCTTTACTAACCTTGTTTGATGATGAGGGAAGGAGCCACATCCTGATGATCCCTTAAGGTGTATATGCTATGGAATATAGTGGGAAAAAACTTCACAACAAAAGCAACCTTATAACAATCACATGAATATGATGTTTGCACAAAAACAATTGGCATACTTTCACTATTTCACTTTCCTTTCATCTCATGTTTTCCTCATATGTCTACATGGGACAATTATGATTTTTTGCGGCTTTGAGTTGCATCCATCATGTATTCTTTACACATGCATAATGAAGGGGTCCTATGGGGGACTTGAGAACTGGCTTGCATGCACTTTCAATCAAATNTCACATGAATATGATGTTTGCACAAAAACAATTGGCATACTTTCACTATTTCACTTTCCTTTCATCTCATGTTTTCCTCATATGTCTACATGGGACAATTATGATTTTTTGCGGCTTTGAGTTGCATCCATCATGTATTCTTTGCACATGCATAATGAAGGGGTCCTATGGGGGACTTGAGAACTGGCTTGCATGCACTTTCAATCAAATGCATGCCAATGGAACATGGCGGCTATGTTTCACCTTGTTAGCATTAATAAATGATTTTACACAAAATTGTAAGAATAATTCAATATTTTTAGAAGACGAAATCCATGTGTGTATGTAGCTCCTGAAAAGTGCAAGAAAACCTTTTGATTTTTTCATGTGTTTCATAACATTTCACGGTTACATTCTTGTTATTCCATATTGTGCACAAAGTATAATGAATTCTAATGTTGTGGAAGTCTGACTAAAATGTCAACAAATACTGTGCTCTTGGTTTATTTTCTTCCTACCTCTGATGGAGTGGTTGCTCTTTGTGTGCAAAGTTGGAGGATGAGAATCACACATTGTGCTTCAAGGGTGTGTGAAAATGTTCTTTCCATACATGTTCAGATTCATTTATCTGCTTTGAGACCTTTTCATGATCAATTTAAGGCATGTTAATTTATGTTTAGTGGACAGATCAATCTTTTCATTTAGGATTTGTCCAGAAATCCAAGAAAATCATGTATTGTAGTAAAATGGTTTCTAGTTTTGATTTTGATGAGCAGTGTGGTCCATGTTTCCTGACAAGTTGTCCAGTTTGTCTTAAATTCACAGCTTACTCACATCATTATTCCTCACTGTTTCATGAGACAGGAACAATTAGGCCACTCAAAGCAATTATCTTATGTAATTGTTATCATATCCAACTTTGATGTTCATTGATACAAAGTTTCTTTGTAGAGATTGCCTTGCAATGGAAACGGTCTTGAACCAGTCGAAACAAGTGCTGATGATTGTGATTGGGTTGTTTTACCTTATGTTTTACTATTTGCAAGGAGTTGTTTTTACATTTGAAGGTGGAAAGTTTTTCAACTCATTTTCTCTTGGAGTCGCTGGTGTACGGATTGATTATTTGTTTGCGTTCCACTAGAATTTGTTAGCAGGGAACATGTGCTCCAAATGTCTTTGCTTTTTTTAACATTCCAATGCTTCCCCCTTCCAAGACAAAGATGATCTGAAAATTTATTCAACCCCTGAACGATTACAATTATGGTTCTTTCTCTTTTTCAAATGTTTAACATGTTTTGAACCGGTGGTAATTGGGACCCTCTAATCTGTCCGTATAAGTTATGAGTATTTGGACAGATATCTCCATGTGAGTTTACTCTATGTTCTTGTGACGGAATTTCTCTCATTAGATTTGTCGAGGAACAAACAGTGTCTACAATGTTTCATTTTCCTGTTAGCTTATGGGTTCTTTAAAGCCTTTGTCCACCTCACCGTGCCGACGTCGTGCCTCGAATGGCAAATTCTTTGAGACTTCAATGCTAGAAGTCATCTAAAAAATCCCTTGCAGTGAAAGCCTTCTTCAAACGTTTCAATTTTGTACAAAAACAGCAGTTATAGTTCATCTTTTGCCGCACATTTTCAGTGCCGTCAAATCATCAGGCAACATTGAAAGTGGATGAGTGAGGTTGTGTTGGTGTGCGCGTGCTCTCTTGTTTTCACTTTCTCCTTGCCTTTCAATTGTCACTTAGCCCCTACNAGGTCCATCGTGTGGTCCATGGGCTACTTCCTACATTCTCACATTATCTTGGGTAGCAAAGTTACGAGGTGCCCCATCTCGCCTGTATAAGAGTGCTTTCCACCTTGTGTGGCAAATTTCATGCTGTCATGGCAGCCAGCTCATAACTTGGGTTTTTACGATGTATGAGATGGTCCGGGCAGAAAATACCAGCCACTTGGCAAACGTTTGATTACGATCAGCGCCCACTTGTAAACATTATACCCACGAAGCTTCATAAGTCCAGTTTTCGACACACCAGATACCACGCTGGGTTTGTTGTCATTTACAAAATGATTTCCATTTCCATCCTTCTTGAAATCTCGCAATGTAAAAATGTTTGTGACCATGTTTTTCATTGGTAGGTAGAAGTGGTACTAAACTAACTAAGATAACGTAAATGCGACCATCCAATTAAATTTAGGACAATGGTTGTTTCATTTTGTTTGAGGTGTTCTTATCAATTTTATTTGTTTGCTATTTTCTTTGGATCATTTTGATTTCTTTTTTTGCAACACCTTGAACAAAAGATTTCTATTGTATCAATGCAAGCTTTCTTACAACATTCTGAAACAAGAGTGCCTAGACTGTTTTGTACTTCTTGTCAAGTATGAGTTAAAGTTTTCCACTACTAAATGCCTCTTTNCCTACGAGGTCCATCGTGTGGTCCATGGGCTACTTCCTACATTCTCACATTATCTTGGGTAGCAAAGTTACGAGGTGCCCCATCTCGCCTGTATAAGAGTGCTTTCCACCTTGTGTGGCAAATTTCATGCTGTCATGGCAGCCAGCTCATAACTTGGGTTTTTACGATGTATGAGATGGTCCGGGCAGAAAATACCAGCCACTTGGCAAACGTTTGATTATGATCAGCGCCCACTTGTAAACATTATACCCACGAAGCCTCATAAGTCCAGTTTTCGACACACCAGATACCACGCTGGGTTTGTTGTCATTTACAAAATGATTTCCATTTCCATCTTTCTTGAAATCTCGCAATGAAAAAATGTTTGTGACCATGTTTTTCATTGGTAGGTAGAAGTGGTACTAAACTAACTAGGATAACGTAAATGCGACCATCCTATTAAATTTAGGACAATGGTTGTTTCATTTTGTTTGAGGTGTTCTTATCAATTTTATTTGTTTGCTATTTTCTTCGGATCATTTTGATTTCTTTTTTTGCAACACCTTGAACAAAAGATTTCTATTTTATCAATGCAATCTTTCTTACAACATTCTGAAACAAGAGTGCCTAGACTGTTTTGTACTTCTTGTCAAGTATGAGTTAAAGTTTTCCACTACTAAATGCCTCTTTGTGCTCTTCCAAAAATCCGAAAGAATGTACACGCGAGTTTTGGCGCACAAAATCAAAGTGGCGGCATAGAATTCTTAATGTCACAGTATATGGACTCCATTTTCGTTGTTGGTCAATAAACATTCAGTAATGGTTTTAATTATACTTCATTTTAGTGATACACATACTTACCATATTACAAGAAAACTAGAAAAATTGAATCATCATGTCTACGTGGTCAAGATTTTGCCGCAAAATGCAACTTCTCTAGTCTTATTTGCTTGATGAAGAACTTGATTTCAGGCTATTTCATCTCGCCAATCAATTGTGGCCCAGGTCATTCATCATTGGAAATTCAACGTAGTAGGAAGGATGCCATGTTTAAGCATGTTTGACACTTTTGAACACAAACTCAAACTCAACCTTCCATTCAATCCACTTCATGACAATTGTAATCTGCCAAACATCCAGTTTTAGCTTTGGAAAGTGAGTAGGGTAAAAGAAAATTTTGTGCACGTGTTGTGCCTCTTAAACGACAAACCTGTGCAAAACAAACTATGTCCTCAGCAAATTCAAATTCATCCCTCCTTTCTTCCTCACATAATCCAGATGTGCAGGTATTCTCTCACACCATTACAACTTTCCATCCTTCCAACATTGCCTTTGTATTGCAGATACAGTCTCCAAGTTGTTATTGAAATGACTACGTGGACAAAGACCCTAGCTTAGACGTGCACTAGCATTGAGGACCAACACTTGTGTTGAGGACTACGTTCCGCGCGAACAACAGATACTAGTACAAGCAATTCAGAACCATGCAAATGATGGATTCCTGCTTGGAAGGCAAGACTCCGTGCCGACGACGATGACCCACGCTGACGGTGGACAGTAGCGTCGACAAAGGATGGAGACCGACACTCTCAATGGATAAGCATGGATGTGATGGAAGTTGACACTACAACAAACATGGTGGGTTGATGTACAAATTGAGCACCATCCCATTCTTGAGAACCTACTCCTCCTTTTTCTCCTTGTGATGGTACTTACTTAGGTTCTTGCACTGCTGATGGTGGGGCCTTTACCCATGGGGCTGGCAATGGTGGTGGTGGTGTAGTGGCATCTGCGCAAGCTGTCTTACTCGGGGTGAAGGTGATGGCAGCAGTGGAGGTAGGGTTGACTATGGTGGTTTTGGTGGGGGTAACGGTTGTGGTGGTCATTGTAAATTATGTTATCATGTCTTATCTCACTCACGTGCTCCCGCCATCTCATATGCTTGTTTCCTGTCTGCTTCTTACTTGTCTGCTCACGACGTTTCTACTTGTTGCCTATGTTCTTGCTTCTTGTCTTCTTACTACGTGTTTGCTTTGTGTCTTTATGCCTACTACATGTCTGCCTACTTCTTGGTTATATGTTGCTTTCCTACTTATGTGTCTGCTTACAACCTCTAGTTTTACTTCCTTTTTACCCTGCTGCCTATTTGCTTTTTGTCCATCTCCTTGTTGCCTATTTTCCTACATCTTCTCCACTTGCTAACTATTCAATTAAACCTACCTGTTTGCTTGCTACATGTGTGCCTGGCGCATGTCTGTTTTCTGCATGTAGTCTTGCTACATGTGTGCTTACTGCCTGTGTGCTCACTACCTGTCTTATTGTTGCTTGTC
>SZWC01009331.1:61653-101396 GCA_023375785.1 Penium margaritaceum | reverse complement strand
AAAGAAAAAATGAAAGTGTCTCATTATGAATTAATTATATTCAGGCTTTTTGGTTCCATCATCGAGCGACACGTCTGGAGTCGCGTCGTGTGTGGTCCGGTCGAGACGCTCCGTTGAGGAACCGGGGGGCTTCGAAGATCGACGGCAAAGATGCGAGATGCATCTTCATAAATAGAGATATTTGTAGATACTTTGAGAAATCGACTGAAATTTCGTGACACTTCTGTCGTCAAATCTCGAAAGTGGTTGAAGTTGTTAGAAGGTACGAGAAAGTTTGCCTGAGGACGAGGGTAGTTGGCCGAATTTCCCCTGACCGTTGGGTCAAGAAACGAGGTCTCAACGCACGGTGGGCTATTTTTTTAATGAAAGAAATGCCAACTCGGAAGATTAAGGACTCGAGTATGTCTGGTACGTAACACTTTCCTCCCTTTTAGCCATGACGTCCGGCGCGCGTAGAGATGTGGCTCGGTGACAGCAGCAATATATGTCGATCAAGTGATCGACGTCTCAGAGATTGTCGTAGGGTTCCCAGCTGCTATGCGCGGCGCCATAGCCATGCCACTTGACAAGATATTCCGTTGTTTTGCCACGTTGTCGATGGCCGAGGTCCTTGATGACGTACTGTGTGTCCTCGTCCACTTGTACGGGAGGAGGAGGAGGAGGAGGAGGAGGAGGAGGAGGAGGAGGTACATCTATGCCAGGGATGTTCTCTCCAAGGTCTCAGTATTGTCTGAATCTGTTTATATGGAACACTGCATGAACGTGCACAATGTTGGGGAGTTTGAGTCACGCAACCACGAGGATTTGCTCGCTCTTGATCTCAAACGGTCCCAACCATCGGGGTTTGAGCTTTGAGCAGTGTTGGGGCCGGCTGCTCACGCGAAGTTTGATGTTGGCCGAACAGAGAAGGACTTCGTTGCCAGCGGCAAAAACATCGTCTCTGCGATGTCGGTCAACTGCTCTTTTCATCGTTGCCGCGAGTGTCTGCCGTGTTCCATCCCAGATGGTGGAGAAGTCACGGTGTTGGACGTCAGCCGCGGGGAAATTGCTCTGGCTGTGTAGTCGAGCTGATGTGGCGGGAAGTTTTCCATGTACCACTTCAACGGGGTTTTTGTAGGTGATAGCTAGTAGTGAGGGAATGAGGAGATGAATAGGAGGGGGACTCAACACACCACGAACGTGGCGGCATGTTCATGAGAGACGTCAAGAAGCTGTCCCAAAGAAAAACACAAGTCACGTAGTCACGAAAGAGTCATGTGCTGCCCGTCGGGGAGGGAGCCAAGAGCGAGCGAGCGGCGACCTCCTTCTCGCTTGTGGTCTCGCCTCCACCATGCGGGTATCGAACCTGGTCTCCCTCACCCCCCAAAACTCTAGGTTTCTCACTGCACACCGCAGTGTCTCATCAAAGGAGCCAAACCCGGGTGACCAAGTGAGGAAACATCAATCTATGGACACGAACGTCCTTGGTGTAACCATAGCCAAGGGCCACAGCTGAGTGAAGAAGAGCATGCCAGTAGCATCGTCCCCTTTCTCTCAGTCACCTGCATCAGTGATGGGTGGGGTGTACAACGAGGCCAGAGGTCACGGTGTATACGAGACACAAAACCAACACTCCCCCATGACCGACAACCGACACACACAGCACACGCGCAGGATCGTCACAAGGTGTAACAAGCACAAGTGTATATGGATATGCACAAGGGCAACGACTCAACCGGGAGCATCACGAGCACACAGCAATCCACTGGCGTCAACTGCAGCTTTGAAGACGTTGCTGTTGAGCGCCTTCGTGAGGAAGTCAGCTCCCTGCTGTCGAGTGTCAACCCAGACGATTTGCACATCACCTGTAGCAACTCTCTCACGCACAAAATGATGCTCAACATTGATATACTTTGTGCGAGTATGATGCATGCCGTCGTGCTCAGCAATGGCCTTAGTGCTTTGATTGTCGCACCGCAGAGTGATGCTGCGAATGGGCACACACAGCTGCTGGAACAGTCGACAAAGCCAAATGCTCTCACAAGTGCCCGCCCCAAGTGCAACATACTCAGCCTCACTGGAGTTGCAAGCAACACAACCCTGCTTGCCACTCTTCCATGACACTGCGGTACCGCCAACAAGAAAGATATAGCTAGTGCGACTGCGAGCATCAGCATTATGGGCCCAGTCACTATCTGTGTATCCGTCAATCACCACTGATGGTTGTGCCCTATAGCAGAGACCAGTGCAAACCGTGGACAGGGTGTACCTGACGACACGCAGCGCTACCTCCAAGTGGCATGCTCTCGGACACCGTGAGAACTGTGCTAGGAAATTCACAGCGAAGGCAATGTGTTATGGGAACCGCCGGTCGAGGCGGTGTTTACGTCATCATGCTGAGTTCAGATGCATGCTTTCATGCTCCCATAGTATTTTACATGAAAAGCCGTGCGGAATTGACCCAAGAACCGGGTCATTCGGTGCAGGGACGAGATAGATACGGCCGTGCAAAGGTGGGAGGCGCACCTCCAGAAAACAGGAGACGTACCGGTTCGACCCCGAGCACGGCGGAGCGACTTTCTCGCCCACTGCAGCCAAAGCGCCCTTGGATGGACATTTAGCCGATGAGGCAAGGTTCATTGGGGTCCATGGGCGCTTCGGGATGGCGGATGGAGCTGCATTCGCAAGTAAAGGCGCTTCGGGCGGCCGTGACCCCCGCTGGCGGTGCTGCCAGCGGCCGTCACGCGTGGAGCATTCAAACGGCCATAACTTAGCCGTTTCTTCATGGATTGAGGCGTTCTTTGGTGCGTTGGAAAGCTATCTGCGCGTAATACATGATGCATGTGTTATTTTTGTGAGTGAGCCTCGATAAAGGGCTTCGGAGCGCTGAGTAGATTTCGGCTACCCCATAGGGGCTGGTACATAAGGAAGCCTAGGGATTGATCTACGCATGCCAATCTTACCCAGAGACTCTGTACATTGCCTTGTACTGATCTATCAAGTCTAAGGATTCTTTCCTTGTCCAACTCTCATTGTGCTCCAAGCATTGCCTTGCACACGTCCATTCGGTCCTACAAGTTTTCCGCAGCGCACCTTGGTGCAAACGCCGCCGGGAGAGTCGCACGGCGGGAACCTCGGACACTAGCAGCGGCCTTGCTGCTAGGAGAGGGTCGTGCGACATCTCAAGCGTTGGCCCACACACCAAGGGGTCGAGGGTGGGAGGTTTATCCCAAGGGCTCGGCGTGTGACCGTCACGCCGGGCGCCCCTCGGTTCACATTTGGTATCAGAGCACATGGACGTTCGCTCGGTCTTTGCGCGTACCCAAGGGAGGTAGCAGATCTGCCACAACTGCGTTTGGCCAGAAATTTTCCGTTACAACCAGAACCATGGCGGCAGTGGCATTTGACCAGGCTTTCCTCATGGAGGAGATCCGGCGTGCTCTTGACGAGTTGCGTCCAGAGAACCAGCAGCTGCGGGCGGAGGTTGAGGCGAGGTACGTCGGCCAAGAGAGCAGTGCGTTGGGGGGTGTTGCATTGGCATTCGCACCTGCCTTTCGGCGGCCCAAGCCGAAGGAGCCGGAGTTCTACATCGGCAAGGGCAGTGCGCGTGAGTGGCTCTTCACGGTGAACTCGTACTTCACGGTGTTGGGCGTTCCGGTGGGAGAAGATGCCACAAGACTGGAGTATGCACCTACGCTACTCCGGGGAATGGCGCTGGAGTGGTCGACATTGTGCCGGCGGAACGCCGCTGGATTGCCGGACGGGCTGGGGGCCGGTGCACGGCTTCAGCCACTGTTGAGTCTACCGCTTGGGCGGGAACTGCAGCTTGGGGCACGGGCGTTGACGGAGAAGCCAGAGACGTGGGAGCAGTTCGAGACGATGCTCCAGGCGCACTTCGACCTCCTCAACGGCAGCCAGGTCGCACGTGACAAGATCAAGCACGTCAAGCAAGGCGGATCGGTCCAAGAATACACTACACGCTTCATGGCCTTGGCGGCGCAGATTGACGACCTCTCGGACGCGGAGGCGTACGACCGCTACCATGACGGCCTGAAGCCGCACGTCCAACGCAAACTCGCGGTGCTCGGGTTGCGGACCTTTGCGGAATTGGTCTCGGCGGCGGAGCGCATGGACGCGGTAAGCTACAATGCGCGCCGGTCCAGCTATGCAACACAACCACGGGTGGAGCAGCCGGGTCAGGCTGTGCCCATGGAGGTGGATGCAATCCAAGCCGGGTAGCGGGGCGCGGGCGGACAACAAGGGCGGAGAGGCAAGTGTTGGGCTTGTGGTGAGGAGGATCGTCGTAAGCGGGATTGCCCCAAGCGCAAGGCACAGCAGGGAAACGGGCAGCAGTAGTGAGGAGGGGACGACCTACTGCTGCAAGTCTTTTGTCCGCAAAGGACAGCACCAGCCCTGAAAGGCTTTTGCCGATTAAAGAGCTGCCTCAAGTGTTGTTGCGGAATGAAGGTGAGACCCGGCAGTTTTCAGGGATCATCCTAGAGCTGGTTCTTGAGATTCCGGAGGGGAGTTTCAAGGGTCGAAGGAAGCAACGCGGGCTGCTAGACGGTGGTGCGAGCCATAGCTTCTTCAACGACAGGTTGGCGACGAGGTTGGAGCTCGTACGACAGCCGGGGACATCGGCCAAGGCGCGGCAGATGTCCGGAGTGGTGGAGTGCGGCAGGCCTCTCGTCAAGCACAAGGTCCATATGGGTGAGTTGGTGTGCAACATGGAGTTCCACACTTGCCCTATGGATGACTACGATTGCTTGATCGGCCGGGATTGGTTGCACGGTTGGAATCCGGAGGTGGATTGGAGGTGCAACCGGGTGGTCGTGAAGGCGGGCGGGAAAAANGGTGGAAGGCGTAGGGGCTCCAGAGTTGCCTCCCGGTGTTGGGGAGGTGCTCAAGGAGTTCGGGGACATTTTTCCGGAGGAATTGCCAAAGGGGCTGCCACCGCGGTGCGACATCGACCACAAGATCGAGGTGGTGCCAGGGTCGTCACCAACGGTGCGGTCTTACAACCGCATGAGCGACGCGGAGCTTGCGGAGCTCAAGAGGCAATTGGGGGAGTTGGTGGACCAAGGCTTCATTCGGCCGTCGGTGTCTCCGTATGCGGCACCGGTGTTGTTCGTCAAGAAGAAATCAGGGGAGCTGCGGATGTGCGTGGACTACCGGGCGCTCAACAACATCACGGTGAAGAACCGCTATCCGTTGCCACGGGCCGAGGAGCTGTACGACCAGCTACGAGGCGCACGCGTCTTTAGCAAACTGGACCTGAGGTCGGGATACCACCAAATCCGCATTGCGGAGGAGGATGTGAAAAAAACTGCGTTTCGGACGCGCTATGGACACTTTGAGTATCTCGTGATGCCTTCTGGGCTAACGAATGCTCCTGCTACGTTCATGGCGTTGATGAATCGGGTGTTCCACCCCTACTTGGACCAGTTCGTGGTCGTCTTCCTCGACGACATCCTTGTCTACTCGCGAACGATGGAGGAGCACCAAGAGCACCTGCGGACGGTGATGGAAGTGCTGAGAAAGGAGCGGCTGTTTGCCAAGCTCAGCAAGGGTGAATTTGCCAAGCAGGAGGTGGAATTCCTCGGGCACATTGTCATCGGGAGGGGAATCCGCATGGACCCAAAAAAAGTGGAAGCAGTGCAGGAGTGGCCAGAGCCAGCGTGCGTGCGTGACATCCAGGGTTTTTTGGGTTTCACGAACTACTACCGGAGGTTTATCCGGGGGCACGCGGCAATGGGAGCACCCTTGACAGACTTGCTCAAGAAAGGGCGCCAATGGGAGTGGGGTGCGAAGGAGGGGCAAGCCTTCAGTGCAGTGAAGGCTGCCATGTGTCAAGCCCCGGTGTTGGTGCATCCGGACACGAGCAAGGAGTACGTGTTGGCGACGGACGCAAGCGACTATGCGATCGGCGGGGTGCTGATGCAGGACCAAGGGAAGGGGTTACAACCCATTGCGTACTACTCCAAGAAGCTGAAAGGGGCTGAGCTCAACAACCCGATCCACGAGAAGGAGATGCTCGCGGTGGTCTAGGCCTTTAAGCAATGGAGGTGCTACCTTGAGGCGCGGCGGTGTGTGGTGCACACGGACCACTACACGCTCAAGTACCTCAAGTCGCAGCCAAACCTGAGTCGTCGTCAGGCACGGTGGATGGAGCTACTGGAGGGCGGCTTCGACTATGAGATCCAGCACAAACCAGGGAGGATCAATCCAGCGGACCCGCTTTCGCGTCGCCCGGACTTGGGCGTGCATGCGATCACGGTGCTGGCGGGATCTCCAATCATCCGCAGCCTGTTTGCACACGGGTATGCGGAGGACAAGGACTTTGCCGGAAGTACGGTGAAGGGGTACAAGTGGGACGGCCAGTATTGGCGACATGAGAAGGGGAACCAGATTGTGGTGCCGCGGAGTGCGTCATTGCGCCAAGCGCTGTTGGAAGAGGCGCATGACTCGCACTACAGTGGTCATTTCGGCCACGAAAAGACCTTCAAGACGCTTGCGTGCCAATATTTGTGGGCAACAATGGGAGCAGATTATAAGGAGTACGTGAGCAGCTGCGACACGTGCCAAAGAATCAAGTCACGGAGGACACGGGCGCCAGGGGAGCTGCAGCCGCTACCGGTGTCGGAACGTCCGTGGACGGACATCTCACTTGATTTTGTGGGGGGTCTTCCACGGAATGCAACGGGCAACACCATGGTGCTAGTGGTGGTGGACCGGTTCAGCAAAATGGCGCACTTTATTCCATGTGCGGAGAAGGTCACGGCAGTAGAAACGGCTCAACTCCTCTTGCAACACGTCATCAAACTGCACGGGGTGCCAAAGTGCATGGTCTCGGACGGCGACCCGCGCTTCACCTCCCGGTTTTGGGAGGAACTCTTCAAGAAGCTAGTCACCCATGTGGCTCTTTCATCGGCCTACCATCCCCAAACGGATGGCCAAAGTGAGCGCACCAATCAGACCATGGAGCAGCTACTGCGAGGGATCTTGGAGCCGGATGGCGAGGGATGGGAATGCAAGCTCCCAGTGGCTGAGTTTGCCTACAACTCAGCAGTGCATGCCTCTACGGGGCGGTCCCCCTTTGAGGTAGTGTATGGGGTGCAGCCGGCATGTCCCTCAAACATGACAACAGGGTCGGACCTACCCGCGGTGCAGCAATCTACAAGTGACTTCA
Organism: Penium margaritaceum; assembly: GCA_023375785.1. Taxonomy (NCBI): domain Eukaryota; kingdom Viridiplantae; phylum Streptophyta; class Zygnematophyceae; order Desmidiales; family Peniaceae; genus Penium; species Penium margaritaceum. Next base: position 94,228 of record SZWC01009331.1, on the reverse strand, counting down.
CAGAGGTTTGGCGCGGTGTACGCGAGGCGCTACACAAGGCACAGCATCAGATGAAGCGGCAAGCGGACAAGCACCGGACAGCCGAGGAGTCATCGGTGGGACAACAGGTGCTGCTGAGCTCGCGGAACCTGCAGCTGGTGGGGGTGGGCAGTGACAAGCTCAAGCCACGGTGGGTGGGCCCTTTTTCGGTCAAGGAGAAGCGGAGGGTGAAGAGGAGTATGTGGTGGAGAAGATTCTCGAGCACCGTCAGCGCGATAACGGGTGGCAATACCTGGTGCAATGGCTTGGCTATGGGCCTGAGCACAACTGCTGGGTCCCCAAAACCGATTTCCACACGGACGGTGCTGTCAACACAGTCCTCCGAGCGTACCGGGAGCACACCGGGACGGTGCGCCCTCGGAGGGGGGGGTGATGTTATGGGAGCCGCCGGTCGAGGCGGTGTTTACGTCATCATGCTGAGGTCAGATGTATGCTTTGATGCTCCCATTGTATTCTAAATGGAAAACTGTGCGAAATCGACCCAAGAACCGGGTCATTCGGTGTAGGGACGAGATAGATACGGCCGTGCAAAGGTGGGAGGCACACCTCCAAAAAACAGGAGACGTACCGGTTCGACCCCGAGCACGGCGGAGCGACTTTCTCACCCACTGCAGCCAAAGCGCCCCTGGATGGACGTTTAGCCAATGAGGCAAGGTTCATTGGGGTCCATGGGTGCTTTGGGATGGCGGCTGGAGCTGCATTTGCAAGCAAAGGCACTTTGGGCGGCCGTGACCCCCGCTGGCGGTGCTGCCAGCGGCCGTCACGCGTAGACCATTCAAGCGGCCATAACTTAGCCGTTTCTTCACGGATTAAGGCGTTCTTTGGTGTGTTGGAAAGCTCTCAGCACGTACTACATGATGCATGTGTTGTTTTTGTGAGTGAGCCTCGATAAAGGGCTTCGGAGCGCTGAGTAGATTTCGGCTGCCCCATTGGGGCTGGTACATAAGGAAGCCTAGGGATTGATCTAGGCATGCCAATCTTACCCAGAGACTCTGTACATTGCCTTGTACTGATCTATCAAGTCTAAGGATTCTTTCCTTGTCCAACTCTCATTGTGCTCCAAGCATTGCCTTGCACACGTCCATTCGGTCCTACAAGTCTTCCGCAGCGCACCTTGGTGCAAACGCCGCCGAGAGAGTCACACGACGGGAACCTCGGTCACTAGCAGCGGCCTTGCTGCTAGGAGAGGGTCGTACGACATCTCAAGGGTTGGCCCACACACCAAGGGGTCGAGGGTGGGAGGTTTATCCCAAGGGCTCGGCGTGTGACCGTCACGTCGGGCGCCCCTCGGTTCACACAATATCTGCCTTGGTTGTCGTCGCCAGGTACATAAGCGAGCCAATCACGCGGAGGTAGTCTGTCACGTCAACCGGCTGCCCCAGCATTAACACATCCAATGTCTTCAGCAGCCTCTGTCCTGCTGGGGTCATGGGCGTGGACGCTGTGGGCACTGTTTCAAGGAGTGGGGCAAAACGCTCCCCCAGGCTACGCACATAGGCAGCCTGGTGAATGTGAAGCACGCGACGAGAGCGGTCTCGCTCAAGCCCCATGCCTAGGAAAACACGAGCCGGCCCCAAGTCCTTCATCTTGTACGTGGACTGAAAGAGTGCTTTCATCGACCACACAGCTTCTTGACTGGGTGATGCTATCAGCAAGTCGTCCACATAAATGAGGACAGCAACAAAAGGGGCATATGGAGGAGTGACAAAGAGTGAGTGATCGACTGAGGTACGCTGGTAGCCGCCCTTTTGAAGTGTGGATGTGATCTCCTGATTCTACCACCGGGGTGACTGCTTCAGGCCATAGAGGGCCTTTTGCAGCCGCCACACTCTGTCTGTGCCATCGGAAAACCCAGGGGGCTGAACCATGTAAATCTCCTCGTCTATTCGACCATGCAAGAAAGCATTGTTAACGTCCATCTGCTCTAGCTCCCAGTCATGGTGGGCGACCAGACTCAGCAAGGCTCGAGCTGTGGTATAACGGCCAGCTGGCATAAATGTTTCATCAAAGTCAACGTGAGGGATCTAGGCAAACCCCTTGGCCGTGAGACGAGCCTTGTACTTATCCACTGTGCCATCGGGCTTGTACTTGCACTGGAAGATCCATCGTGCATCAATGGCTTTGCGCCCTGTTGGCAAGTCGACCAGCTCGTACACAGCATGGTCGTTGAGAGCTTGCAGCTCGTCACGCATGGCGGCTTCCCACTGCTGAGCATCGGGCAACGCACGTACCTGCCGCGCAGTGGTAGGCTCATGTGCCGGACAGGTGGTGCCAGTGGTCGCATGACACTCAGCAACAGTGTCAGCGGCAGCGGCAGTGACAGCACGTACGTGCTCAGAGAGCAGCAGAGCATACCCTAGGGTCGAGCTGGGATGAACAACACCAGTGGCGAGCCCAAGGGCATCCATGGTCGTCGGCACAACTAGGGACTGAGCTGTGTGCTCACGAGACGGACGGACGGATGTCGTACGGACACTGGAAGTACAATGGGAAAGTGGAAGGAGATGCCCACCTCGGACAAAGGGTGGGACGGGTGCTGGTCCAGGGGGCACTGATGCCCCAGGAGGGTCAGGCACAGTTGGAGAGGCTGGAGAGACGGGTGGCGACGGGGACGTGGGTGTTGAACCCAACACGACTGGGGAGGCTGGAGTGCTTGATGAGCTAGACAAAGTGGACGGGAGGGGCAGCGAGGTAGGTGGAGAGAGCGAGTCTGACGACTACGAGAGAGTCGAGGGTGCCGGCTGCGCGGTCGCAGCCGGAGGGACAGAAGATGGGACCGGACCGACGTCCCCCCCCAGCCGAGAGAACGGGAGAAGGGAGGCAACAAATGAGAGACGACGAAGATCACGAAGAAAGATAGACTCAAAGAACAACGCGTCGCGGGACTCAATTACTCGCTCGCGCACCGGGTCCCAAAACCGTCAGGCTTTGGACTGGGAGGAAACACCCAAGAAGGGGCACAAATGACCCCGAGGGGACAGCTTGCTGTCATGAAGATCATCAGGCAACTAGACGAAAGCAATACAACCTCAGACAAGGGCGAGATGAAGATCAGCACGAGAGCTGGACCAGTGCTCAAAAGGGGTGATGGACCGAGGAAGAGGGCCGTGTGGGACTCGATTCCAGACCCAGGTCATGTAACTCATGGCCTCAAATGCAAAGAGCGAGGGAAGACCCGACTCAGACAGAAGAGTTCGAACACCATCAGCGAGGGTGCGGTTCCAGTGCTTAGAGACCCCATTTTGCTTGGGTGTGTAAGGAGCAGAGGTCTCCAAACACACCCCTTTGGATGCAAGGAAACACGCGGTGGGTCCAAGAAACTCACCGCCGCGGTCACTGCGGAAAACCCGCAGGGATCGTTGACAGGCTCGCTCAGCTTGAGCAAGCCAGGTCTCAATGGTGGGACAGACATCGCTTTTGTGGTAGAGAGCAAAGACCCAACGAAAGCGTGAGAAGTCATAAGTGAGGCACAACACATATCGGCCAATATCCCCAAGAAGGTCATGGGGAAAAGGACCCATGACGTCAGCATGGACACGGTCAAGGGGACGACTGGACTGAGACTTAGAATTAGAGAAGGGAGCAGCGTGGATGAGGGCGCGGACAGCGCGAGCAGCTTTAGCAGGGAGCGAGGTGAAGTGAGGATTGGCAGAGGGATCAGGAAGGGAGTAATACTCCCAGAGGTGCTCGCCTTGAGCCCAAGCACTGAAGCGTACCTCCCAGGAAGAGAAGGCAAGATCGCAAGAAAGGATAGGCGGTTGAGAGAAGAAGTCATGCTGGCGGGGTGCAGCGGGAGCGATAGCAGTGGTAGCGGCAGGAGTAGTGCCAGCAGCAGAAGAGGCACCAGATCCAGACCCAGCAGTAGAGTTGGAAGGGGCAGAGACTGACGCAATCGGCAGACGCCTGAGGACAATGGCAGCAACTTCATCAGCAAAGGCTACACGATTGTCCTCTTGCAGCTTGAGGCGATCCTCTGCCTCGCGCTGGGCCTCAAGAGCGCGATTAAGCTGGCGTTGGAGGTCTGCTATGACAGACTCATCGTCATCTGGCATGGTGACGAGAGTGGGGATCTGCCGAATTTTTTTGGCAGAGTTTCCCCCGCCCAAGTGGGCGTGGAAAATTGGGATGTGCTGTACGCACGAAGAGGAAGTACTGCAGGATAGTGCCCAACCCCAAGCCCAGCAGAGAGACACAACAGACACGCCAGAAAGCACAAGAACAGGCAGGAGGATAGGAGGTGTCCCCAAGACGGGCCGTCAAGCTGCAGGTGAGCATAGAAGAGAGAAAAGAGGTGGAATGGCAGCAGCGGCAGCAGTAGAGAGAACTGACACAACAGCAGCAACCGGTATGATTAAGGCAAGGACGCCGGCCACCGACGCTGTGCCTAGGACAGTGACAGCTGCAGCAACGGAAATAGCAGCAGTGACAGGACTGACGGCAGCTGATGAGGCAGAGGAAGAGGACACAACTGTTGAGTTGATGGAGGTCTGAATGGAGGTGGCAGCGGTGGCAGTAGCCGCGGTACTGGAGGCGATCGCAGCAGCTGCAGCAGAAACCTGTGCGCTAAGATCAACGGCTGCAACGGCAATGGGTCCGAAGACAGCGGCAGCTTCGGTGTAGGATTCGGTGGCGCGTCCCGTTGCAGTCGAAGCTGGCGCCCTAGACGTCCTAACCGCTGCAGCGAAGGTTGCCGCCGTGGCTACGGCAACATCAATGAGAAAGGATGCCACCCGTGTGACACGCGTGGGCAGAGGGATAGCGTCTCCGAAGAAGCCGCCCAAGTGATCGCTGGCAGTAGCAGAGTTGTCCCACCCTGAATCCCGAGGGGAGAGAGATGGGTATCTTACCAGAGCACGTCATGAGGATGAGCCGTTGGACACGGGTGAGCTGCCACTCGTCACGCGGCAGCGTCGTTCTTGGCGTGCTGTGCTTTGCTCCGCGTATTACGACCCGGCAGGAGCCGCGGCTAGAGCCTCGTTGTGCGCCAGCGTAGCGTCGTCTGCCATCGAGGTGGCACAGACAAGATGTGTCCAGTGCTGTTCAGCTGCCACCGGAAACATCTTACCACCGAGGTGGCAAGATGTGTTCGGTGCTGTTCAGCTACCAAGCGTTTGCAGACACGGCAGTAAGCTGGTGCGGGCACTGCGGCTGCTGTTGATGTAGCTGCAACTGCTGCCGCCTGCGACGAAGTAGCAATACTGTTGGTGAGATTGCGGGCGGTACGGCTGTAGCTGCCAGAGGTGCAACTGCGGCAGCTAATCTAGTGCTGCCATTGGAGGTGTTGAAGGCGCAGCAGGTGAGCAAAACCAAGGACACAGCTGGTGCACCGACAGTGCCTAGGCTGCAGTAATGGGAGTGGTGGCGTCTGTCAAGACAAAGAGAGAGACAATGCTGCTGCAACTGTCGTAGATGCGACTGGCTGCTGCACCGTATTAGATGTTGCAACTACGGCTATCGTAGACGAGACTGGCTGGCAGCTACAACGGGATCCGAGGATGTGTGTGCTGCTGCCCCTAAATGGCGGACGGGTAGAGCAGCAATGTAGTGCTCTTCCCAATGATGCTGCTGCAGCTACTCCCGCTGTTGCTACTGGGTTTATAGGAAGAAGCAGCAGTAGCGACGACAGGCGGATTGGCAGACTGCGGGCAAGGAGAAATCTGCAACCCGTAGGTAGAGAAACACCCGCGCGTATGCCTGTGTGACCGCCGTCGTCGCGCTGCAGTCCCATGCGGTGTGGGCGACAAGGATAGCTGCAGCTGAGTTGTGTGGCTGGCCAGAGAAGAGCCGGCCTTGACAGAGAGGACGTCGCTGTCGACTACGGCGATGGTGGACCCTCTCACGGATAGGGTTGCGCGTTCAAGAAAGAGCACGCCTCACGCTCTCACTACACGACTCTGATACCAGTAGGTGATAGCTAGTAGTCAGGGAATGAGGAGATGAATAGGAGGGGGACTCAACACACCACGAACGTGGCGGCATGTTCATGAGAGACGTCAAGAAGCTGTCCCAAAAAAAAACACAAGTCACGTAGTCACGAAAGAGTCATGTGCTGCCCGTCGGGGAGAGAGCCAAGAGCGAGCGAGCGGTGAGCTCGTTCTCGCTTGTGGTCTCGCCTCCACCACACGGGTATCGAACCTGGTCTCCCTCACCCCCCAAAACTCTAGGTTTCTCACTGCACACTGCAGTGTCTCATCAAAGGAGCCAAACCCGGGTGACCAAGTGAGGAAACATCAATCTATGGACACGAACGCCGTCGGTGTAACCATAGCCAAGGACCACAGCTGAGTGAAGACGAGCATGCCAACAGCATCGTCCCCTTTCTCTCATTCACTTGCATCAGTGACGGGTGGGGTGTGCAACGTGGCCAGAGGTCACGGTGTATACGAGACACAAAACCAACAGTTTTACCCGTTGCGGTGGAGATTGCCCATAGCATGCGATTTCCGCAGTCGGGAGTCTTGTGCCCAATCCATCCCATGAGGTTTCCATAATGCTCGGAGAAGTTGTTCGAGCGTCTGATTGGTCCGCTCGATCTGACCATCGGTTTGAGGATGGGACGCCATTGAAAGCTGGACCCGATTGCCGTAGTGAGTCATCGGTTTGTGCCTGAAACGGCATGAACCGATGACCACGGCACGAAAGACTGCTGAATCAACCGTTCGTGTGGCTTGTGATGGTCCTCGACATGTCGTGTAGCCGCACGATGTTAGCAGAAAACAGCCTCGCTGTTCCCTCGGCGGTGGCTGTGGTCGCCGTCGGGATAAAATGAGACATTTTGAAAAACCTGTCGACAACCACGAGGATTGTGTCATATCCCTTGTTTGTGACAGCTAATCCTGTGAAGAAGTCCATGGAGATTTTGGTCCACGGTTGAGTCAGAATGGATTGTGGTTGCAGAAGTTGGGGTGGCTGCGTGCAACGAGATTTTTGCTGACACGTTTCGCAGGGTGTGCAGAAGTTGGCCACGTTGGATTGTATCTTGTCCCACCGGCAGTGTTGCATGAGCTTCTCCAGCGTCTTGTCTTCTTCGAACTGTCCACCTGGACGGGTGTCGTGGAATTCTTCAAGCAACATGTTACGAGGTTCATTGCTCGGGGGAACATCCATCTCGCGAGTGAATTGTCGCTACCAATAGGGTCCGTTGTACCAGAGTTCTACCTTGTTATATCCGCCATGCTGGTCGTAGCCTCGTGTGAACAAGTGCTCGAGATATTGATCTTGATGCAGCTGTTGCGTTGCTACCTTAGCCATCAGATGTGTTCGACGGCTGAGCACGTCTGCTGGGTTGGTTTTGCCTGGTCGGTAATCAATATCGTGGCCAAACCCGGATTCGAGGAACTCCATCCATCGGGGTTGACGTCGACTAAGGTTCGGCTGCATCTTCAAATGTTTCAGCACATGATGGTCAGTGTATACAATGCATCGACGGCATTCAAGATAGCATCGCCATGTCTCAAATGCATGTACGACCGCCAACATCTCCTTATTGTGTACGTCATAGTTGAGTTCCGGTCCTCGCGGTTTATGTGACGTATGCGAATGGTTGTTCTTTGTTGCCATGATCTCAGCGTAACTATACCGATGGCTTGATCTGAGGCGTCTCTAGCCACGACGTAGTCAACCGTTGGATCGGCTAATCGTGGGGCTGGCGCCGATGCCAAAGCATTTCACAAAGTGGTGAATGCTTCTATTTTGTTGTCTCCCGACCACCACTCATTCTCTTTACGAATGACATCAGAGAGAGGTGCTAACAATTGGGCGTAATCTAGTACGAAGCGCCGGTTGTAATTACAGATGCCGAGAAAACCCTTAACGTCTTGGACGTTGGTCAGTATTTGCCAATCAGTGACTGCTGCCACTTTTTTTGGATACATGGTGATCCGCCCGCCGTTGATGATGTGACCCAAAAACTCGATCAAACGAGGACCAAAGTCATTATTTAAAAGTTTTTGGCACAAAAATCTATATTTGTAAGAACTCAAAAACTTTTCAAAGATGTCCATCATGCTCCTCCGGGGTGTGGTTGTACACCAGGATGTCGTCAAGATACACCACGATGCAATCATCGAGGTATGGACGGAAAACGTTGTTCATTGCCGCCATGGACGTCACCAGGGCATTCGTAAGTCCAAATGGCATGACCGTGTAATCAACATGTGCGTAGCGTGTTCGGAACGGCGTCTTCTCGATGTCGGCGCGTGCCACGCAAATCTGGTGATGATCACTACGTGGGTCGATTTTGGTAAAACTTTGAGCCGCTCGAAGTTGGTCGAAATGTTTGTCGCCTCAGGGAGGAGGACAATGGTTCTTGATGGTAGCATCGTTCAATGCCTGGTAGACAACAATCATCCACGTTTTGCTAGTTTTGTTTCTAATGGATATTACAGGTGCTACGTATGGTGAAGTGGATGGGTGGATGAGCTCTGGACCGAACATCTCGTCGAGTTGCTTTTTCAGCTTGATCAGCTCGTGTTCCCTCACGCGATAGGCCCCTCAAACTGTGGGTCCGTTGCCCGGGGTAAGCTTGATGCGATGTTCAATGCCGTGTTTCTCGGAGCTCGTTGTGAAAGATGTTTGCCAACTCTCAGATGAGTGGTGCGAACTCTTCGGATACCATCACGAATTGATGTGGATGAGGCCGATGAGGCTGATGAGACCGATGAGTCTGCTGCTGCCACTTTTGATTCCTCCATTGGCTTGAAATGTACAAGCCATGCATGAGCTCCTCGTTGTATACAATGCGTAGCCAAGTTTGGCAGAATGGGCTACACAAGTTGTCACTTTTCGCCTACCATGACTCCCCCTTCTGCTTCCTTTCTACTTCTTTTTGTGCCGTCTTCCGACCCACGCGCGGAAGTTTTCGCTTAGCAGCGTTGATTTCCATGTAGACCTCGTTGCTATTCCTGTCAACCTCCGGATTGTGTAGGTACAGGTGATCTCCTCCGAGAATGATTTTGTGGTCACTCATTGGACAAGACCTCCAGGCCGTTACATCCCGTTGATCTCCCACTTGTCGTCGTAGTGGTTCTTGGAGTCTCCGTATTTGTAATCTCACGTCAACAGTTTTTTCCTCCAAGCACCCATAGTTTGGTCTTCAAACCCAGTTAGTGAACCATGTCGTTCTTGACAAATCAGTGCGCAGCTCCTCCATCCAATAGTGCCAATACCATTCTGCGATTTTTGCAACCTCAAGATTGTACTTGTAGTAGTATTGTCGGTTGGTTGTCCTCGTGCCCCTTGTCGAACTTTGCCATATGAGAAACCCTTTGTGAAGGCGTAGGCCGCTGAGATGGATGATTGTTCAACGCAGATCGCTTCTCACAGACAAGAGTTGCGTCTCTCACTCATACTCCTTGCCGTCTCCTGGCTCGTTTTTCTGCGAGTTCCCCCCGTTTGGCCTGTTGCTTCCTTCGACAGTTTCGAGTAATATCCTCAAATTTTCCGTAGTTGTAGCATGTGCACATTTCTCTTTGGTCCACGGCGTGTACTTCCATCGGAGTCGACAAAATCCCCCGACTGGCCTTTTCTGATCCCACTAAAAGTGTGGATGGGAGGTCGCCAGCTGTAGTACTCTTGGATGCGAGTGTTGTAGTCGGTGTTTTCGATCCTTTGTGCTATTGCGATCATCCGCATTACCGTATTGATATTTAATGTCCCCCTTTTCATGTTTGGTAATTTAGGAAATCTCTACTTTTGCTCATGGTTTTAGGCGAAGGTATTATTTGGGTTGTCTCTTTGCTTTTGCCGAACGAAAATGTCTAATCTTTAGTTTTGCCGACGAACCAAGATCAAGTCCTTCACCCTTGCTCGACGGCCATGTTGGACGGTACACCTGGGATCACGGAACCACGAGCTGTCCGTGATTGCTCACTGCTCTCTCGCCCAGTCGATACACCACGTGGAGAGTGCATTGCATACGGCCATTTTTAGATTCGCGCATCGGCACGTCAAATGGGGGCGCTTCCTCTGATTTGGATGTCCAAAAGTGTGGTCAACGGATCTCCACTGTGCTCACTTTTCATACACTTACCAGCCGCCCACAAGCACCCGACGATTCGCACCCTGCACAATGGAGCACTTTCTCCAAAAGGTGTCTGCCGAAGAGCAGTCGCGTCACCTTTCCCAAGCCGTTCTCCACGGCCCGCCTCCGCGTCCGATCCTCGCGAGAATGCCTGTTGGCGGACCCTGAAAATCACAAGTCCTTGGCGTGGACGCCACCGAAGCACCCCAGCCAGCCTGCGCACGTGCATCAATGTATGGAGACGCCGCCACCACCATTACATCTCCACTGTCCTTGCAGTCCAACGTGCCACTCGTCCTGTGCGAGCTCACGCAAAACGGCAGTAAGAGACGCCTGGATGACGGCATGGGGTGCTCGTGCGACCATGCGGTTGCAGCCATCCGTGCGTGGGCACACCAGCAACTGCAACCGCAAGTGGAGGATACTGCTCTGTCCTCTTTGGTAGTCGGACATCCCATGGGCAGACGTCCGCCAACCTATGCTGAAAAAGGCAAAGCTAAGGTGGTGGACGAGCCGTCAAAGACTTCCACAAGCAACATGCCCCGGATGAGGCTGCGCACCGGAGCACTCCGCATTGGAGAGCCAAAATCCATGGAGCCACTGGATAGTGACAGCTTCGCTGTCAGCGTTGCCAGCAGCGATAGCAACAACAGCAGCATGGGGGACAGCAGAGGACCTGACAGTGACAGCGATAGTGACCATAGCGGCTTTGTGTAGGACGGAGATCACAGTACCGACACCGAGTGCATGGCACTCCAAGTGTCCAGCAACACGACAACAAGCAACAGCAACGGACACGACAGTACTGGTGCTTCCGCAAATAAGTGTTGCAAGTGCTGCGATTGGTTCGGCTCGGGCCATTTCAGAATGATAAACAAGGCCATGAAGAACAAGAGGACTTCCTACGCAGCTGTGAAACATATGTAGAAGACGTTCCGCACCCCTGATGGCTACTACGTCTTCGACAGCCTTGCCGTGAGCACGGTGCACAACTGAACCAGGGACGCTGGTCCTAAAGCCGCAGTACACTGAAGATGGGGTACAGTCCCTTGGTGCAGCACCATCCGCCCCCGTCGCCATGAACAGGAAGAGGAAGCATGGCTTCCAAGGGAAACGTGCATGGTTGGAGTCACGCCCGGAGATCGTGATTGAGATCAATAAAAGGTTGGTTGATGCGCGCACGGCCGGCAATGCCCTCAACAGCAAGACAATTCATCGCGAGATCCGGGACGTCATCGCGCGCCATGTCCCCGACGAGCTTGAGCGTTTGGATCGCGGGCTTTTGGCCCTCCATGGGTGCGCAAGTTTGTGTGCAAGGAGCTGGGGTAGTCTTGGCGGTGGGGGACCACTGTTAAAAATCATGTCTTGTCTACTGACTTGTACTTCATGTTATGTTGTCAAGGTCTACTGAATGAAGTCCAGTAAAAGAAAATTAAAACAGCCAAAGCAAGAAGGCTAGGAGAGAGGTGGCCAGCCTCTCTCCTAACCTTCTACCTATCCTATTTTTTCTATTCCTATGGGAGCGGGGTCCGGTGAGAGATTATGGGCTGACCCGCTTGGGTGTCCCACTTATCCTAGCCCGGCCGCAGCTCGATGCTCATATCATCGGAGCGTGCGCTACTTATTCCGGCACTAATTGCGCAAATCACGGAAGTGGCTTTGGAGTTCTGATCAGCGAGCGACGAGGGCGGAGGATGAGGACGTGGACCATCGATCGACGATGTGGCAGATCGATCGCCTCGATCGACCCACACCGTCGATCGATGTCCGCACTGGAGCAGAGGGAGGAGGACAGGGGCCGAGCGAGGACGCACGAGGATTGCGCGATCTGTCACAACGGCATGAGCCAAGACACGAACGAGGAGGACAGGGACTTCTCCCCTCACAAGACACCTTGCAAGACTTAGCAATTTTTCTAGATTACCAAGTGCAGGGACCAGGGACAGAACGTAGGAGGTAGAACTAGTACTTAGTCCAGTCTTGCATGTTAGACTTCTTTAGCTTCGTTTGTACTCGTTTCTTGACCATTTCAAGTGAGATTTGAAGCTCTGGATTCAGCAAAGTCCCCTCTTGACTCTCAGTGCATTTCTACTGAGTGGATGTCTGGAAGAGGGATGAAAGTGTGAGATAGGTGGAGCTGGTATTCTCCACTGCACTACTTGGGTGCTCTAAGCTGTGAATATCTGTTGTTGCACGAAAGCAGAAGATATTCCTGGGTTGCAATTTTTTACAACCACTACAGCACAAAAGTTACTCGCGGATTGGGAGGCACGGGTGCTGAAGTTCCATCAGCGCGCCATGCTAATGGCGACACTGTACAAGGTGAACCCCTTCTTCGTGCTTAATGACGACCACACCGTGGTGCAACTCATGCCGTCGTCTGACCACACCTTTGCACCCATTGGGTCAAAGGATGTGGGCATCTAGGGGTTGGAGGAAAAGCGGCAGATCACTGCCCTTGTCACCGTCTCCATGACGGGCGACATCCTCCCCCTTCAACTCGTCTTCGGTGGCAAGACCCATCGGTGCCTGCCACGCAGGCCGAAAGTAAAAAAATGGAAGAGGGCGGGGCGCACCTGACCTTCACGCCCAATCACTGGGCAAATGGCGACGCGACCCGTGAGTGGGTACGCAGCATCGTTGTGCCCTACTACACGAGCATGTGCATGAAGATGGGGCTAGAGGCTGGCAAGACAGACTTGCTCCTTGTACTTGATGTGTGGCGACCGTATTCATGCTCTTCTTTTCAGGAATGGCTCGGGCAGCACTACTCTTACATCCATACATGCTACGTTCTGCCAAGATGCACATCAAAGGCACAACCTTGTGGCATCAGCGTCATGCACCCTTTGAAGAACAAAATCGAGGAGTTGTACGTGGCTTGGGGCACGGATCGCACGCATGAAGGACTTCCGACGTCCGTCGGGATGAGCGTGCTCAAGGTGGAGGCCTGCGGCTGGTTCTATGACGCATGGCACCACGTCCCCAATGAAGAATTGGTGAAGGCGGCGTGGGCCAAGGCAAACTTCCCACGCGTCTCCGATCCGATGTTCCAGCAGGATGCTGCTCCATTCACTGGGGAGCTGTTGTTTGTTGAGGTCTCCATGGAGGAGGAGGACTTTGTTGTGTAGTTCGTATCGTGTTTTTGCGTGCCAAGTTTTTCTGAGAAGTTTCCTAGTGACTTTCCGTATATGCTGATGTCATCCATGTAACCGAGGTGCAAAGAGTGATGTTGTTCTCGCTTCTCGTGTGTTTTGCCCAAATATTGCCAAACATATGTGCCTCGATGTTTTTCCTTCGAGCATTAAACTTGGGTCTGACAAGTCACAGAAGAGTTAAACCCGAACCCTGAACGAATATCAGACTGACAGTCATAAAAATAATTGTTTAGGCTGTACTTAAGGAATTCGCCTAAAAAAAGTTTCAAGTTCGTTTATCCTAAAAACATTTATAAACGAAATAAAAGATGAGTAGGGTAAGTCATATTGGATGCCTAAAATGGTGATCACTCACAAGATGTCTCGCTTGAGGCCGTTGTTGTAGTGAAAACAGAGCTCGTCGGAGAAAATGTCTCCACTGACGCAAGAGCACAATCTTGCGCAATCTCCACGTGTACTCTCCCATGGTGGACTGCTGACGGCGATGCTGGAGCTTGTACCAAGCCTCAAACTTCTTGTTCAACCATCCAAATCAATGAGGTAACTATAAAACTTATTTATATCTTTCTAGACAGTCACGATCAGCACAATCACGTAGTAGAAAATACTACTTTTCTTTGTCGCCACGGTCTACACAATCACGTGGATTCTAATATACACCCTAAGCAGTGACTCACGGCACTAGGCAAGCTAATAAGCTTAGAAAACAAAGCAAGGACAAGGCCAAAAGACAACAAGAAGTTAAGAATCGCTCAAAAAGGTGAGGAGGAGGGGGTGTCAACTCTCTCTAACATCTTTTACCCTCACACGCTCCTCCCTCACTCTTCTTTTCTTCCTTGACCTCTTGAGTCCTCTTGGTGTGTCTCACTACTCTTGACAGCGTCTCCCTTAAGCCAGTGACATTAGGGAAGCGGCCAAAAAAATCAAAACATCGTCCTCCTTTTTAGGGTGCTCTCAAGCCATGAGCCTCTCTCGTATTGGTAAGGAGGGTTGTCCCAATTCTTGGATGAAGGAGGGAGGATGGAGTCTTGAGAAGACGGGAAGTGGTTTGGGGGTGGGCACATCCCACTCCATCCAATAAAAATCCACCTTGCCCCTTGGAGAGTGCGAGAAGCTTAGAGGAGCTTGAATAAAACAATGGAGCTCATAAAGAGCTTTTTCACTTACCTTGCCTAAAGCGGTTAAGTTTTTAGCTCGTACCCCCTATGGCGCTTCTATTTTTGCTACAGCTGCTCATATTGTTTTATGTCTCTTGCAGCCATCGAAACCGTCGCATAGTTAGTCATGAGGGCTAGCTTTCTCTGAAAACCACTGTAACGGGTCGTGTTTCCAGCTCCTTCACTGGGGTCGACATCGGAGTTTGCATAATGGTGTCCTGAGCTCACTCGGGAGTTTTTCTCCCTTGCATCACTCTGAGGAAAACTGTCATCAACGACCCCTGCAGGGAGACTTGAATGTTTTTTCTTTGGAGTTCCATTTTTTTTTACCTCACCCCCTTGTTTTGGGTCCGAAACGATGGGGGTACCTCAAACTCGTGAGTTTTCACGAGTGTTTTGGTCTTAAAACTTGTAGTTCTTCCCAGGCTTTAGGCTTGTGTGAGGCACGATCGGCAAACCTGAGTTGTGTTTCTGACACATTGGCACAAAATCGTCGTGCGAGGCACGATCGGCGATTTCGCACCAACACTTTGCCTTTTTCTCACATCTCTCTTGCTCGCGCCTATCCCTCGTCCTTACTTGCTCTCGCTGGCAAGGAGGGTGAGTGAGGGCAAGGGAACAAGGCCACGAGCCTCACCCTCGAGGCCCTCATGGCCTCTCAACCGCCGATCGAGCCACGAGCTCGATCGGCGGCTGGTGGCTTGTCGGCAGGTGGCCAGCCGGTCACCTGACCAGCCGTCCGGCCTTTCAACTGGCCGGCCGCCGGCTGGCCCGTAGCCAGCGTGTAGCTGGCCACCGGCCAGCCCTTGCAATAGCAAGGGGTGGTTTCAAGCCACCCCCTCGCTATTGTGAGGTGGGAGAGCCTGAATCGGCCCTCCCGCAACAAACTAAGTTCGTTCATAAAACAAAGATGTTTTGGGCATGTACGACTCTTGGGTTGGACAATGTTTTAGAAGTGAGAGTGAGCTCCATATGTTTATTATCCAAAAAACATGTTTCGGTTGACATTAAGCCGTCAGCTGTAATGATCCAATAGCTATGGTATGTTTCTAGTACATTAGTTTTGAACGTTTTCATCTTCCACAATAGAAAGTGGCATCATATGAATGATACGAGGAAAACAAAGAAAAACTATGACTTCTAAATAGAACACGGGTTTATTCATTGCAGAAAAACACTTGTCATATTGATAAGAGGATAACTACCTACATCCTAAGTATGTTGGAGGCACCACCCTTTGTACTGCGCACAATGAAGGGTGGCAACGGTTGTGGGCGTGAAAAATAGAAGAGTATGCCACAGAATGCACAAGGCATTGTACGCAGAAATCACGGAAGCGATGCCCTTTTTTCTTTCTCATCATGGTCGCTTGCACGTAATGGATAAAAGATTTGGTTGGGAAGATCGACAGCCGTAAGATCGTCTAATCGACAAAAACAAAAAGAGTACGTCTGCAAAGAGATGATATACTTCTAGTTTTTCCTGTATTGTTTTGTTCACGACTTTGCTTTTGTGAAAAATGTGCAAAAAGAGGCACAAGAATCTTTATTGTGGAGAACAAAGCAGTCCTTAATAGTATACTTGTCATTTCATCACACATTCAAATGGCTGTAGTGTTATTCCATAGATCATTATTGTTATGTCAACCAATAATCCATTTCAAATATGACAATGGAAGTGCAACAAAGATGTCAAGGCTTGTTTGTCCCTAAACAATTGTGAGCGTATAAGTTGTATACAACTTTTGTCACGTTTGTTTTATGAAAGGAAGTATGATTTCTTTTTGACCTAATCCGTGCCTCTGAGTTTGCATAAATGCAAGCGTCAGTGACTGAGGTTTGGTTTCAATGTTGTTGTCATTCTTGGACGCAGTGCTATAGTGGGTATGCGATGCACTAACTTTTCCCTTAGTGGACATCCAATGTTAGTTTTTTAACAGTGGCCCTCCGGAGTAGTTTTTGTTTTTCCTAGATGTTATTGTGACTCTCCATACGTACACAAGTCCCTAATACTCCGAGTGAGCATTTCGGTCATTACACAAATAGCCCACCTCGCGTTGAGACCTCGATTCTCACTCCAACAGTCGAGGATAATCCAGCCAACTGCCTCCATCCTCCGGCGAACCTTCTCGCATGTTCTGACAACTTCGACCACTTTCAGGAATCGACGACAGAAGTGTCACGACCTTTTGGTTGACTTCTCAACGTATTGAGAGATATCTAGATTTATGAAGATGTATCACGCATCTTTGCCGTTGATCTTTGAAGCCCCCCGATTCCTTGGTGGAGCTTCTTGTTCCCACCTCTCACGCCACAACTCCACACCCGTCACTCGACGATCGACCCAACGACCCCAACAATGTCCCATTCATAGCTCAGCACTTGTATATATGTCTTCAATCATCTGGGCACTTGTCATCGAAGTACACTTACCGCAAGTTATAAATAGCTCAAGTGTCCCAAATCCTCAATCGTGTTCTACATCGCAACTTCTACCTGTTCACCATCTATGCTCCATTTGGCATAACACTTGGTATCACAGAGCAGTGGTATTGGAGAGT
The DNA here is from genome assembly GCA_023375785.1 of Penium margaritaceum. Lineage (NCBI taxonomy): Eukaryota > Viridiplantae > Streptophyta > Zygnematophyceae > Desmidiales > Peniaceae > Penium > Penium margaritaceum. The sequence goes on along the minus strand of SZWC01009331.1, from coordinate 77,293 downwards.
TTTCAGACTACTTTACCCATTCAGAGGACTATCTCGCACAAGCTATCAGTGCATCTCACACGTCAAGACTTCACTGACTTTGTGACTTTGACGTGAAGCGAGCAAGCGCATCCGATGACTAGCAACGGGTCTTCGGGGACGACTTCGGTGATGGAGGAGCAAAACGTGCCTATGCATTCAAACCCTAAAGCGGCACCAAACACTAGCATAGCAAGCTATGTGGAAGCTAGATCGACCACGACAGCTTCAACGACCAACCTAGTCGCAAATCTAACGGTGGAAAGTTAGCCGCCCCTACCAACAGCCTCAACGACGACAGCAAGAACGACATGTGTCACCAGACGACATGCGCGGATCAATGAGGAACTGGCAAACCGTAGCTCCACGCTCAAGGGGATGAATAGCCACTTGCTCCAACAACTCAACAATGGAGGCTCATCAATGGAGGCTCTTCCCAACGCAAGTACACGGGATGTGGTGCGCATCAAGAGAAATACAAAACTCTCAAGCAAATCCAAGATTTTCCCGGCCCCTCTTGAAATGCTTGATCCTACAAATTCAAAGGGACCAACAGGTTGGATGTGGTTGATGAGTCTATAGGTGTACTTTACCGCTGCTGGGGTCAGCGACAATAGAAAGAAGATTGACCTCACGGGCGCGCTTTTGTGTGGCACGACACTAAGTTGGTGGTCTGATCTAAAGACCATCCAACGGGAGCAGGAGATCGCTAAGGGCCTCTTCAATGGCCAATGGCGCCCATCGCATATCGTCGACCGCAAGCGTTCTACCATTGGAGCAGATCAACCCGCAATGGCAAGACTCACTGACGACACCAACCGACTGGAACGAGTTCTAGTGCGCAATGCGCGCCTTCAGGAGGCAAAACCTCCTCAAGGCCATGGGGTGACCCTCAAAAGGGTATTCACGTGCTGGTTGCACGGGCTACGGAATGGCAAGTGCCGGACCTTCCAAGACCAAGAAGGGCAAGGTGGTGATGGCCTCACCACACGCCCTCGGCGGACTCCAAATGTTGGGAGCCGTTGCCGCAAGCACGGTTTCTAAAACAGTGAGAACCGTACCACTGAAGACAACTGGTACCAAACTCAGCGACAGTGAGAAGCATGTAGTAAACAAAAAAGTGCTTGATGAGCACGTCAACGTACACATCGGCGCTCTCCACATGACGGTTTATGAGCTCAAGGAGGACTGCCCGAACGTGGATCCCGACAAAGAGCACGACATCGACGACAGCGAAGGCATCGAAGATCATGATCATTGTCATCGTCGTGGGATGAACTCAAGCCGATTGCTCGAAAGGGGCAAGACGCTTGCAAGATTGCCTAAAGCTACCGATTGTAGGAAGGCTATCAACTACAACAAAGGTGCCAAGACCAGTCACACGACAATTTCTCACGAGCATGAGCTGGACGACATTACCGTGGAGGCCATTCGTGACAATCGCCAGAGGCTTGCTGAGTTAGCTGCTGAGGCGGTGGGTCGACTCAAGACCACCACTAACAATGGAGATGCCACACCACCCATAGGAATGGGAGCAGACCCCCTTTCCTACGAGGTGGCTACATTGGGATAGACCCACGTACACTCAAGTGACGTCGCTGACAAGAGCTTCATCCGGAAGGTGGCTCTCCTCGGATGCGTATACAAGAATCATACTCTCTTTTAGTGGGTAAAGGTACACAGACAGCACGAGGCCCTTAAGGCTATTGCTGACGCTATGAGGAAATCAGAGCTAAAGTTCTCCTTTGCCAACTGATTGCCCCACGCCGGGTAGAGCATCGCGATTCTTGACCGTGATTGTCAGCTACGGTGTATGGCCACTCATGAGGCACCTCGTTGATACGACGACCTTGACAAAACATGGCAGAGCATGGATCAAGTGCGGATACTTCAGCAATCACAGTGGGCTACAAGTGTTGATGCTATCGTTAGTAGCAGCAAGGATTTGTCTACCTCAATGACATCAAGGCCGGTCATCAACACGTCTTTCCTGCACAGTGTGGAGATCTTTTGGAAGGTTGTGGAGCTGACCTATCAACTGAATCATATGGATCACGTCTTGCGTATCCACAAGGCCTCACCCAATCAATGGTGTAACCTTGCCACAACGTGCCTTGAAGACAAGCTTTTCAAGTACGTGGTCAAGGAGCGGGGTGCACAGCAGCCATGAGTTGAGTGGAAGCCTATGTTGTGGGAGGCTTTTTGCACTATCATGTGCAAGAAGGGCAATGGAAACCAGACCTTCAAGTACCCGGAGTGCTTGCTGCTCAAGTGCTTTCATAATAGTCTCTTCAGCGAGAAGTTGACGGATAAGACCACCACGACGGCAATGGGCTAGACTTTGACTATTGGAGGGCGTTGCGTGACTAAACGAGTAAAGTGTATTAGGTGAACCCGAAGCACTACTCAGGTGCACGACCAAATGCGCGTGTACTGCAAGGCCGCAACTTGTGCATGGATGTTGTAGGGGCTTGGGGGGCAGACGGGCAGCGGGGTATGATCAAGGACAAGCAGCCCGCAAACCATCTAGTCAAGAAGGCTGGTGGGCACAAGGCCCTCAACCACAAGCGCAGACGCAAAAATGACGAGCTAGAGGTGGTGCATGAGCGTCTCAATAGAACCTTGTGCGATGGACTCTGCCACAACTCCATGGAGCCTGGTCACTTTAGGACTTAGTGCCCTGAGGCTGATGGTGGTGTCCAAGAGGCTGCGGCGTTTGCCGCAGCTGCAGTACCTCGTAGGGATGGTGCAGCAGGAGGTAGCAGACAGGGCCGTGGATAGGACCACGACCTCGGCAACACGCTTGGCCGTGGTAACGGACGGGCCGTGGTGCACATTTTTTCCACCCTTGAGTGATGTTAGTGGGATCCAGTTGCATCCATTAATGGATGCAACTGGATCACAAGTGTGGGTTCATGCTTTTAGATGAAGATTTTAAACAGTTTTCATTCTTTGATGAGTTCAAACTTCTTTTTTGTTTTCTCTGCACTTGTTGAACCTCATTATACATTTGTTGAACAAAATTGAAACCTAAACCTTGTATCTCTCGATGAGATGCATGATTGAACATGCTTAGTAATAGCAACAACAACCACTGTGCGAGAGTTTTGTGTGACATAATGATTGGAGTAAACGTCCTCAAAGTGGTGAGTTCAACAATGTCCACGGTACCTTTGGTCAACGAGTTTGACCCAATCAAGTTTCAAGATTGGAAGGTGCAAGACAAACTCAGATGCAGCCACGAGATGTAGAATTGAATGAATCATGGGAGTTGTGGTGCCCGCCGTACAGATTTCGCATTCACCACAAACTCAGTTTGCAGTCGGTGAGCCTGTTTACTTGGAAGAGTGGGGGCAATATGACAATGCAATTCAAAGGAAATCTAGCAGATGCCTTTGTGAATGTACTTGTTAACACTAGAGGGGATGACTCATTTTTTAGCCTTGGCTTTACCCCAAAGGTGGGTCTTAAAAACAAGCCATCGAATGGCACAATTGTCGCCGGTAACAACCCTACGGTACGTGTGATCAGCATGTGTAAAGAAAAATTTTGCATTCAAGGGTACAAATAGAGCATGAAGTTGAAGGTACTCAACCTTCTTGACCCGTTGGATGTGTTGCCAGGCAATCACTGACTAAAACAAAACAAGACTCTTATGTACTTTGAATGGAAGCGCTTGATCCTTAAAAAGGGACAGTGTTGCTTTATGTTGATTCCAAGTGTGGAATTGTCACCAACCCGACTAAAAGTCCATGTCAGCTTAGCTACGATGCAAGTCAAGAGACATATTCAACAAGGTTGTTGATGATTCTTGGCTCACATGTAGAAAGTGGAGGATGAAGTGAAGGAAGACAAGCCATAAGATATCTCATCTCTATTACGGGAGTCATCGGATGCATTCCAAGACCCACCAGCCGGGCTTCCACCAAAACGACACGTGGGCCACACGATTCCACTACAACAAGCCGAGGTGACTTCTTTCTTTAACCCCATGTTTTGCGTTAGTCTAGTAGAAAGATGAGAGGCCATACGTCGAATGAAAGAGTATCCTACTGACTTTGATTTTCTATTTTAGCCTTTTTTTTCTTGTATTAAAATCACGTCGAACTCAATGCTTTGACGAGTTTATCCAGTCACAGAAGTAATTATGAGAGAGAAACATCAAAACTAGATTCCCACCAAACATGTTTCAGAACCGGGATCAATACTGTCTTTGTATTATACGTAGGTGCTCAGGTCGTGACCTTGTAAATAATCTATTCATAGTGTTGGGTCTCGCTTCATGGTCCAGCGTTTCAAGTGATTGATCCTTGATTTGAATTGTCGGATGGCTACATGCACTTGACATGCGGTCATCGCCACACGACAAGTGACACAAACTGGTTGCGTGTCACGTACACTTGGTCCAAAAGAACCACATGTAGATGAGACGCAAGATATGTCAGAAATTCTGGTAGATCGCGAGTGTGGCAACTGCACGCGCATGCTTTCGTCCGACCAGCAGATGGATTTTTGCCGAAATGGAGAAACTGCACCAGACCCCTCGCCAAATATGAGGTGCAACCCCTTGCGCTTTGACGAATTTCAAGAAAACAGAAAGCAAATAAGCGTTCAACAAAATTCAAAGTCGGTAGGGTACATTGCAAAAGAGAGGATTGAGCCAAGTAACTCATTGTATGGTATGCCGATCCTTGTTACTAAAGAAAGGAAGGTGGTTTATGCATGTACGTGGACTTCCGGGCGTTGAACAAGCTGACAGTGAAAAATTGATTTTCATGACCGTGGATTTAGGACATGTTTGACCAATCCAAGGATCAAAAGTCTTTTTTTTCTTGGATTTGTCTAGAGGGTATCATCAAATCTGCTTTGCAAAAGATGATGCACCCAAACAACATTTTGAATGCAAATGGGACGCTATCAATTTTGGGTTTTGTGCTGTGGGCTAATGAACGTCCTGGCAACCCTCCAAAGACATATTAGCCAAACATTTGTTAAGCATCTCCGTCTGTTTGTCTGGGTCTACTTGGATGACATCCTGGTTTTCTCCAAATCAGTGGAAGAGCACATGTAACATCTGCACAAAGTCATCGCAATCCTTAAAGAACAGAAGTTCTATGTGAAAGTGAGCAAGTGCAAGTTTACACAAGATGAGCTCAAACACCTTCGTCACATAGTCAGCAAGAAGGTTATCTGTGTCAAACCACAAAAGGTTCAAGCTGCGTTGGATTAGCCATGCTTAGGAAACGTTGGGTACAGTTGGTATTTCCTTGGCCTTGTAAACTACTCTCCCTAGTTTATGCAAGGGCATCTAACCCTGGTAGCACAGCTAATAAGGCTCACGTGAAAAGACGTGCATTGGGACTAGAAATCTAAGTGCTAGATCATTTTTTCTTGAAGTCAAAGAACTTCTATCCACAACGCCCTTCTTAGCTCTTCCGGATCCATTGCAACCATGGAAGGTGTGATGTGATGCATTAGTAGTAGGACTTGGAGCATTCCTCATGCATAACTATGACCGAATTGTGTATGAGAGCTGAAAGATCATCCGTGCAGAGACGTGGTACATGATTGGGGATCAACATCTCCTCGTAGTGGTACATGCTTTTGTAATGTGGCGTTACTACCTCAAGGGCACTGAGGGGGCTGTGACAGTTATGAAAAACCACAACCAATAGGTGTTTCATCAAACACAACCAAACCTATCAAGACAACAGGCGTGTTGGAGCAAATACCTGAGCCAATTCTCGTTCACATGGGATAATTGGCCAGGACGCATCAACATTGCTGATCCAATAAGCTAACAACCTGTGAAAATTAAAGCAACCGCAGTGCAAATACCAGCCCCCCTTGTACCCTTGCGATGACCACCTTGAGACATTATCCACTACAACGGCCGTGGAAACAGGATCCGGATGGGATACAACGTGAAATCGTGGCATTAAGAATATTGGAATTTGGACAAATACGGATTGGTGGAGGTCATAGGAATCTTCTGGCATGGAGAGCAAGTTGTTGTGTCAAACCGGAGAGACCTTTGAGTAAAGACTACGTCCCAGTTCCACGACCCACCGGTGGCAGGTCATGTGGGACTTCGAAGGATGAGGCATGCACTCTCAGACCACCAGTGGTGGCAAGGATGGAGTGTCAATTTCTGTAAGTATTACATGACATGCGACCCATGTCTTCAATACAAGGCTAGTAACAAAAGCCCACTGGATTCCTCCAGTAGCTTCCTATCCCTGAGACTTCATGGGAGTGCGTCAACATGGAATTTGTTACTGGTCTTTTGGACATGGTCCGTGGCCATGATGCAATACTAGTGGTTGTAAATCTTCTTACGAAGATGAAACAATTCATTCCTGTAACCACTGACGTGATCACATAGGAGACGGTTTCTATGTGCTTTGAGGGTGTCAATAAGTACCACGGTTTGCCGTTGGGCATGGTCTCTGATTGATATTGTAAAATTTCCAAATAAGTTTTGGCAAAAGATACACGAATAATTTGGCTGTGAGTTGAAAATGTTGACTGCATTCAACCCTCAAAGTGACGGACAAACACAACGTATGAATCACACTCTGGAGCACATGCTCTGAAGGGACGTGGACCCTACCATGAATTAGTGGGACAAATTCCTAGCATCAGTTAAGTTTGCACTGAACAATTCATCCACATAGTCTACACCATTCATGTTGAATATTTGTCAGAATATTTTTGTGTCCTCTTCATTGGTGAAGAGTTGGAGTACAAAAGGATAGGTTCCTCCTACTCAAACATAATCTAAGTGCATAGAATCCTAGTTAGAGGAGGCAAAGGGTCATCTTCAAGCTGCTCGGCAACGACAAAAGGCATACACCAAACTTCACCTCTGGATCTTGTTTGGCATCAACGAGAAGGTGCTTCTTAGCACTAAGAACCTCAGACTGAAGTCTCCAAGGGCACAAAAACTTCTACCAAAGTGGATTGGGCTGTTTCCTATCGTTTCACGCATCGGGCCAATGGCAAACCAATTGTTGCTTCCGTCGAGTATATAGATACGTGATGTGTTTCACGTTAGCCTATTGGCTCTGTGCACGACAGATGGATTCATTCAACCACCACCGGTAGTCATTGCTGCCGACGACCAATATGAGGTCCTACATCTACTCCAGCACCGAGAGCGTACACTCTAGTTATGGGTTACTAGGAAATACCTTGTTCATTGGGCATGTCATGGAACTGATCATAACTCATAGGATCCTAAATCTTGATTCCCCTTTGGGATGGTAAACACGTATTGGAGTGAGACGGAAGCTTGTGCACATCGATGCATGACAGGAGATACCACCTGAATGTGGCAATAGTGAACAACATTCCCGTTGGGCGCCATTTATGGACAGCAACCATAAGAGGTTGGGGATGTCCAACATGGTTTTTGCATGGATGCTCTAGCCTAAAGAGAGAAGGTTGCTAACCGTACTGAACGACAAGCTGAAGCTAAGTTCCAAGTGCCATGCACGTGATTGTGTTTAGCTGTTGATTGAGATCATTTAGTTTCTTTCACAATGCTAACAATTGACTATCTTGCACTCTCACTTGTTGGTCATGAACCGGGGCTGTTCATGGTAAGTGGGGAGGAATGTAGCGGGAGGGCCGGTTCGAGCCCTCCCAGCTTGCAATAGCAAGGGAGTGGCTTGCAGACACCCCTTGCTGTTGTGAGGGCTGGCCAGTGGCCAGCCAACCACTGGCTACCGGCCAGCCAGTAGTGCCCGGGCCGTTCAGGTGACCGGCCGGCCACCTAGAGGCGAGCCACCAGCTGCCAATCGAGCTTGTGGCTCAATCAGCGGCTGAGATGTCAGAAGGGCTTTGAGGGCAAGGCTTGTGGCCTCGTTCCCTCATCATTGCTTGCCCTTCTTGCCAGTGAGAGTGAGCAAGGAGAAGGGCTAGGTGGGAGTGAGAGAGATGTGAGAAAAAACCAAGGTGTTGGCACAAAATCACCAATCATGCCTCGCACACGACGATTTTATGCCAATGCGTCAGAGTAGAAATTGAGATCCTTTTAGGACAAACAATGAGTTTTGAAATCCAAAAAACTTGTGTGAACTCACGAGTTTGGGATAATAACCCCCTTGAAATATTTATGTCTCCCTAAACGGGTCGACGACGATTGTTCCCAGAGTGTTGTAGGGGGGGAAACCCCTCAAGCGGGCTCTGGATGCAATTATGCAAATTCCGATGATGACCTTAGAGCTAGATATACGACCCGTTACATAGTTTGAGATCCTGGAATTACACGATCTAACGGCCATTGGTTGCTCATGCTTATTCGATCGGCTTTAGTGAAACAACTTTGCTTTGTTATAGTTGCTTCAAGCCAGAGAAAATAGATGGGGTCGACCTTGCCCGGCTTGCTTCCGCTTTTCCGGTGTTCAATGCACCGTGTGATTGGCCATGTACATATGCGTGCAACTGTTGTACAGTATGCATGATGAGGGGGCGCACAATGAGGACTGGCACCCGGTGGACGGTTTTTCTCATTTTTGTTGCAAACAAGTGAAACAGTCGTCGGATGGGTCATTTTCTAGGGCCGATAGGCCCATTTGAGGACTGTTTTGCATGTTCACATTGCGAACGAGCACATAATGCAACCGTTGGTGGCCACAGTCAAGTAATCATTTATGTACACAAACATCGCGGCAGCCACATGTTTGATGACAAAACAAATAGTCATAACTGGAAATGAATCCCCAACCGGTTGTTTATACACCAAAGATGCGACCACTAGTCAGAAATAAAAGACATTTATGAAAATTTTGAAATTTTTAGTGAGGAATTGGAACGATGAACATATACTGAAACAAAATTGCACATGAAGCCCATAAAAATTAAAAGAAAGAGCGTTGGGTAACCAAGTCTGTAGAATGATTGGTCCTGGACCAATGTAGCTAGAGGTTCTTGCCAATAGTAAGTGCGGCATGCATGATGTAGCGTGCTCCGGTAAAGGGGGTTAAAGTGTTTTTACGCCCTTTTGTGTTATGTGGGTCATGAGTAAAGATGTACAAAAGAGAATTCTGAGGACAAAAAAGTGGATAAATTAGAATTAGGTCGTTCATTTCATGGTAAAGTTTTTTTACCTTGTATAGTCACCCAGAATGGGGTAGTTATGTACTAAAACAGGGATTTTCTAAGTCCACTGTCTTAGAATATCGGGGTTCTTGGATTCGCCCACCATGAAATCTTTGGTGCAGAAAATTCAACACCGCGGTCACTTGAAACTTCATTTGTTCAAACTGAAGGCTTTGAATGATGCTACCGACAGTCCCGGTCAACCGTTAGATTGTAGCGGAATGACTAGTGCATGATGTGTGCCACCTGTAGCCAAAGCGCTGCATGTCTTACTTTGCGTAGACGGCTTGACATTGGTGCTTGTGGCCGAAGTACAAGTGGTGCCTACATTTCACTACAGCCGTCAGGTGTCCAGCCACCATGAAGTACTTGTTAGAATTCAACCTGAAGCCTCTCAGCTGGGAGGAGGCTGCCGCCCACCGCGACCAACAATTCGATCTTCACAAAGTCCTACACCACAATCCATGCAAGATCCCAAAGAAGCATCCTGTTAGACGCCCTCCAAAGAATCCCAAACGGCTGTTACTTGCACCTGTCAAAGCAATGACATCATTATTGACCTTTGCGGCAACTGAATAGAAGCCGCCTTCCTCCCACAACAACAAAGTGAACATCTTTCACCGACTCTCCCATGTCAGACGAGACCAACGCCGACGCGATTCCTTTGACCTAATGGGGAGCCTACGTGAACTGGGAGATAGACATCTCCTGTGGATCCACGGCACGCTTGTAGCCGACGGGAATGCCTACCAGAATTGCAAGCTGTTGTGCAAGCTTTACTGTGAACCTCGTGACAGCTGTTTCTATGATCAACTCAACCCTTTTACTGTACTTGGATGGTATGACAAGAACTATACGAAATTGGAGAGCAAGCTTAGGTCCTTCTTGACCCACATCAAGGAAATCAAGGTGCAAGTATCCACCTCCCATTGGACACACCGACAGAGTCACCGCCTAGGCTTCCTCGACTGCCATTCGGCCTTTGCCGACATCATCATCACCAACATCATGGAAATGAGAGCCGCCGACACTATCATCAACTCATCAACCCTCCGCGGAGTTTTGCATGCCCTTACATGCAAGAACCACCTGGAGGAGCTTCCGTCAAACGGCAGGTCCATGACGTTCTCTCATTCATGGACCCGAGACTTTGCCCATGACACCATGAAATGGTCCAACCGTTGCCGCACTACAGTGGCACAAAAGCTACTGGCCAAATGGGAGAAGCAAGTGCTTACAATGCACAAGCGCATTGTGCTGCTTATGGCGATGAACATGATTGGACCAGAATTTGTGGTCAACGGAGACCACCCCGGCATCTCCCTCATGCCCATGGGTAAGTGCAAGATTCCTTATGGAAATCCAAGACAGGACTGCTCGTGCAAATCCTCATCGTTTTGCAACCTCCAACTGGAGGTGATCGGACGTATGCTACCACTGGCTACAAGGAGGTTATCATACAAGCGTTGGATGAGGAGTGCCAAATCATTGCTCTTGTCACATCCACAATGGCGGGTAAGCTCCTGCTCCTCCAGCTCATCTACAATGGAAAGATGTAGCGGTGTCATCTCAACAATGCCGAATCTTGCATCGCTTGCAAAGGCTGCAACTTCCACATCACGCACACAGACAACCACTGGACGAACACACGGACTACACGTGTTTGGCTCACACACGTCATCAACCCGTGGAATAAGGAGTTCAACAAGCAGACGGTCATCCTCCTCCTAGGCGTGCGGCGGCTCCACACTTCCCCCGAACACCGTGACATCAACAAGCAAAAATATGGCTACATCTGTCTTCTCTTTATCATGGCTGGCCGCACGTCAAAAGCACAGCCAGCAGACGTTGGCTTGCGACACCCTCTTAAGGCAGCAATCGAGTCGCACTTTGATGAATGGAATGTTAATGAAGTGGACATCAGTCTAGGAGCAGGCCGGCATGGCAAGGTGGATCTGGGTATGGGACGTATGCAAAATCTTGGACTGTCATGAGTCTTGTCCTCTTGGCGCAAGCTGCGATGCAACACAGAACTTGTGAAGCATGCCTAGATGGCTTGCAACTTTGCGCGCTGCCAAGATGTTGCCTTCCACGAAACTGTTGCCAAAGAGGCGGTCGTGAAAGACAGCACGTCGTTTGCTAGCCAAGTGGTGCCCGAGCCCAGAGGCGACATCTCTCCTGTTGTCACTTAGACTGTTGAAGATCCTTTGCATTTTTTTCCTAAGGTGGTGACCGAGACCCTTGAAGTTGTGCTAGAAGCCGAAAGTCTTCTTTGGTTTTTCAATTTTCATATCTTTGAATTACTAGTACCCAATGACGGTGTTAGTGTCTGTGTTCAAACCCGATTAAATGCTGAATGTTTATGCAACAAGTGGTGGACGATATCCAGCATAACCTGAAACAATTCACAAAGAGTTTTTCCAAAACTTACACAATTTCTAAAAGCACATGTGGGCAAAGAAAGAAATTTGTTTGAACAAATGCGGGTGACAGTATGGTACATTCCTTAGTTTCTTTTTGGACCAAAGTGAATGGACACACAAATCAAAGGGGTGTCCCCACCCCATGCAGATGTTAAGGATGACCTCTCTTCAAGAATCATGAAGTCAATAGCCCCTCGTGAAATTCTTTGTTAGGAATATGATCAAATAGCTTTACAAGTAAAAGGGACTAAAAATTTTCAAATTGTGAATGCAACATTGTTTTCTCTTCCTATTCATACATGTGTAGCATGTGGCCGGTGCAACATGGCTCGAGCAGGGGTCCCTGGCCTGCGGAAGGTTGAGAGAGATGGCTTGACCGTCGGAGACCCTCAAACATCGCGGTTTCGGCCTAGTCGGCCAAGGATTTCATCCAGTCTGCTACACTGGTATCAGAGCATCAGGGTTTGAGTCCGACTTGAAGATGCTGAGAGCGGCTCACTCCTAGCATGGGGTGGGGGGGGGGGGGGGGGGGGGGGGGGGGGAGCACGTGGCCGGTGCCACGTGGCTCAAGTGGGTGCTCCTGGCCTGGGGACGGTTAGACGGGATGGCTTGAGGATCGGAGACCATCAAGCATCGCGGTTTTGGCCTACTCGGCCAAGAGTTCCATCCAATCCACTATACTAAGTGAAACTTGGATATATATATTTCAGCCGATTCCATTCCTCAAACCCCCTTTTTCTCCCACAATTCATAAGTCTTCAATGATTTTATGTCTCATCCTAGGCCCAACAGGAGTAAAGTCTATGGCCAGAAACGTCGGACAATCTGTGATAAACCTTGTTTCCTTCATTGACCAATGCCTAAACTTGTAGATCATGAACATTAATCCACTAGAGCCTTGAAGAATTTGATTCAATCCATCTAATTCATCCATGAAATCTTGACCATCTAAAGTTACGAGTCGACTGGTCATCTGTCTGCTCACGTGGATGGGGTCACGTCGTCTTCGATTAAAAACCAACAATGAGGCGCAATACGTGAAAAAATAAAAACCAAAATTGTTTTTGTAATCAAATATCAAGAAACGTATGGTAGTATCAAAGTGGCGGAGGGACAAATCCTCCCATGTTCTTCATCGCTAGACACTGGGCTACTCTCGGACCTTGTCTATGGTGCTGTGACAACCCCTCGCAGTCACAGCCTTTGCGACACCGGCAGCATCTCTCATTGAGTCTGGTGCTCCTATAGCCAATGTACTACCGATTGTACGGCCTTTTGCATTCTTAGCAAAAAAAGACAAAACCAACAAAACCAGCCTTGCCAGCCCACCGTCGGAGCATACCTCATTCCAACTACTGCACTTTTTAGCCGTTACGACACCCATCGCGGTACTTCTCATTGTCATAGCATCAATGGATTAGCAACACGTGCACAGCTACCCACCAGTGTCACAATCCTTTGACCTCACTACCACTTTGTCCAGCCTACCGTGCTATCATGACAGCTACTGCTCTCTCTGTATAGACCGTGCTACCTATAGTGGAACCGCTCGCATCCACAGCATCGGCAATAGCGGTAGTGGGTACATCGATGCCCCCAATGTCTTAGCACATCTCATTCTGGATGCTATGCTCTGCATCCGCTAAAACAACCATCACATTTCTTGTCTCAGTTGTATTGTCAATAGATCAGAAGTGACCATACATCTGTTTTTCATTGCCGAAATCCATTGATGTCAATGCAACTCTATGCAGCTTTTGCACCATTATCCCAGCTGCTGCTCTCTATGGCCATTGTAGCACACATTGTGATACTTATTGCAACTACAGCACCGATGAACTAGCAGTGCCTCCACCACTGCCCGGCACTGTCATAGGCCTCCCACCTTATTTCCACAATGTGCATCCCCATCATTCTCTCTTTGTAACCACAAACGCAGCAGTGGTGACACTAGCTGCGACTCAAGCACTAGCCATGCTCAGGTCCCATGGTAAACTACACCGACCTAGACTACCACTCTGATTATGAGTTGGGCCTAGATGCTTCATCTTGTACGTGGATTGTGGAATAGACTTGACTGACTGGACAGTCATGGTGCTGGGAGAGGCAATGAGTAGATCATCGACGTAGACCAGAATGATCATAAGGGGCTCCGAGGGAGGACTAAAAAAGAGCACTGGATCTATCATGCTAGAGTAATAGCCACCTCTACCTAGAGTGGAGGAGATCTCCATGTTCCAACACTGTAGTGAGTGCTTGAAACCACTGTGTTTGACCATGTTTGTGCCATGGGTAAAACTCGGTGGCTGTACCATGTAGATCATTTTGTAAAGACATCCATGCAAGAATGTGTAGTTGAAGATCATCTGCTCCAGTTCCCAGTGTGAGCAGTGGTATACCGCCCGACTGGCGTGAACGTCTTGTCAAAATCAACTCTATAAACCTGTGAAAACCCCTTGGCAACGAGTCAGGCCTTGTATCGGTCGACCTCGCCATTGAATTCAAGCTTGCAGCAAAGAACCCAATAAGGTAAGACAGTCTTACGACCCACTTGGATATCAACAAGCTCAAAGACATCGTGTTCCTCAAGAAAACTCAGCTCCTCCTGCATTGCATTCTTCCTAAGATTGGCATCAGCAATTTCATGAGCCTACCAAACAGTGGCAGACTCTAGAGGGAGTGTCAGAATTCCACTTGCTACAAAGCATGCAGCGACATAGCCAGAAACCAAGGCCTCAGATATGCTGTGGAAATCATGGGCTACGAGTGTGTATCCCACAATCAAGTTGGAGTGAAAGATACTGACGGCAAGGCTGAGTGCATCGAGGCCAGTTAGTCTGGAAAATGGTCAAGCTGTGGAAGATGATGCACTGGACCGTGTGCGACGCTGAGAGGGCTGAGAGGACTGGGTGGCCAAATGTTGAGGGAGGAAACGAAGCCTCCCTCCGTGCGAGTATGGCTCAGGGCCTATAGGAGGGGCCTGAGACTTAGGAAGGGGCTCTGAGATATCAGCAGGTGTAGTGGTAGGTGATTCAAGAGTGGGAGGCAAACTGGAGCGGGAATGCTGTGAGGAATGCACCAAGATACTGATGGGTCCGGACGTTGACTCAGAGAATGCCGTGGGCACAGAGACCGGTGGTGAGTCAGGAGAAGAAGTAGAAGGGGAGCTGGTAGGAGAGGATGGACTGTGCGAGTCATTGTCAACGAAATCGATCGGTGATGACTGCAAGGAGGGCAGATATTTCTCTGTATCAAGTGTGCGTGTAGATGGAGCGATGCCCCTGAGACAGGAGGAAAAAAATGGACCCATCCCTCTCCAAGCTGACAGAGCCATGTAGAACCAATCACCTCTGATTCATGCACTCATCAAACAATGTACAACGGAATCAACAATACACAAGAAATTTCCTCACGTTTTTTTAACCGGGCTATGAAGGTGGTGAGAACCTTCCACGTCACATGGGTTTCAAATTTTCTATTCACTTCTTACAAGAGGAACATCAGCCTCTTTTGAGGAAGTATCTAGGAAAATCTATATGAGAACTTTGTGAAGCTTCCATAACATCTTTTTCATGAGGAAGATTCATACATGTGTGTTCCAATTTCCATGGAAAAGGAGACATTTTGCATGTAAAAATCTTGAGATCCCATATTATTTGTTTTAGAGAATCTGAATTTCTATGACCGTATTCAAAAATCAAAATGTGATGAGAATGTTAAATGGGGCAGTGGGCTCAAATTCATTTCTTCTGACTGCCAAAATTCCTGTGAGGCACGAAGTAAACATCTCCGCCCAGAACTAACGTGGTCTATTGAAGACTTTGTTGACTGTTTGCTCGCAAGATCCTCCTCCCCCTCCCCCAACTAACCTGGAGAGTTCACATGGGGAGTGTATGCGAAGGCGCATGACACCAAGCTTGCATATATTGCTCTACAGTTCATTAGTGCTATTTCAGCTTGTACGTTTCTACACAGGTTCTCTCATGCACTTATTCACACATTTCTCCTTCAACTATTGCAAGGATTGTTCATTTCCGCATACATTCCCACTGTATACTTCTCTGGTAGCGGGGGGGAGGGGGGGAGTGGCATCT
>SZWC01009330.1:81148-95499 GCA_023375785.1 Penium margaritaceum | reverse complement strand
CACACACACACCCACACACACACACACACACACACACACACAAACACACACACACACACACACACACACACACCTACCTGCGCGCGCACGCTCACATATGCGCATCCACGCATATACACACTAAGGTGATCATCACAACGTTCTTCATGTGCTAGCTGCACGGATGACGGGATGGCAAGTGTCAGACCGTCCAAGACCAACAAGGACAAGGTGGTAACGGCCTCACAACATGCCCTCGGCAGACCCCAATTTTTGGGAGCCACAACTGCAAGCATGGTTGCCAATCCAAAGGCAACAGTGCCGCCAAAGGTAACTCTCAGTACACTTGACGACAGTGAGAAGTATAATGAAGTTCAGAAAGGGATTCATGAGCACGTCGACGTGCACATGGGCGACCCCCACATGCGTAGGACGCTCTTGGGGAGGACCACCTGGCCATGGACCCCAACAAAGAGCACGTTGCTCACGATGGCGAAGGCGACTAGGATCGTAATCATCGCCATTGTCATGCCGCAAACTCGAACCGATCGCTCAAGAAGGGGAAGACGCTCGTTACATCGCATGAAGCTGCCAACATCAGCAAGGCTACCGACAATAGCAAGGGCATTGAAAGCAGCCACACGAGAAGTTGTTGTGATTTGTGATGAGCCTGTCGACCTGTACAGTTTATTGTAACCACTCGGCCGTGTCCAAGCCCGTTCGGATCCTTGATGCGGACCCAGGTGGTACCGGTGTGTCGTCTGGTGGTGGACTACTAGCTTGGAGTTGACCGACGACTGTCCCAGAGCTCTGGACGTTGCTAGGTTCCTCTTGCAACTTTTCTGCAGCACGTATGAGTTTATCAGTGGACTGGCCATGGGCCCGATTTGCATGTTTTTGCATTGTGTGTCACCCGTTTCATGCTGGATACATGCATTTGAACAATCGTAGCGTCCGGTTTGTGATTCTACACATCTGGGTTTAGACGCCGTAGTGTTCTGACATGTCTACGCTGAGTTACAGCCAAATAGTGGTTTTGGGCCGGTTTTAGGACAAACCTTGTGCTGCCGCGTGCGACACCCGCCGTGCGCCGCGGCAGGTACCTATGCCATGCATCTTTCATTTGTAATTTCTCTCTGCAAATGATATTGAAGCATTCAGACACTCTGACTTGTATCTCCTAGCTTGACCCTTGCCATCGTGTGTACGACTTGTGATTATTGTCACCATTTGATGGGGCACAGACTCCCAATCAACGGTTGTGTTGCTAGGAAGCTTGTACGCATCTTCTCATGGTATCAGAGCGACAAGGCGTCCCTCACTGAGCTATGCAGTACAGACACAACAGTGGCAGCAACAGTTAAAGCCACGATCTTGGGAGGACTTACCAATCCACGGTGACCCGCCGTAGCAGATTGCAGCAACGAAGACACCCTTGCAACCGCATCACCACGCCGCCACCACATGGAAGCCAAGGGTTTTCCCACCCCCTCTAGCAGTAGTTGAGGCATGAGATGTTGAGAAGGGGTATGTGAACGGTCCCAGAAGCTTCACTCAGGTCGCACATACCAGCCTCCCCGGACATGAGAGAATGCAACTACCCCATTTTACCACCACTTTTGACATGTAAGAGCTCATTAGAAAGCTCTTGCAAAATCCTATCCATCGCTTCCAGTCCCGCCTCATTTCATGCCACATAGGCTCCAGGAAACGAAACAACGCTCTCAAATCTAGATTTTTTTCCGGATTTTGGGTTGAAAAGAAAACGGTGACGTTTTCTTTGAATGAAAGAGTTTTTCAACCACCACCTTTTGACTTGTTTGAAGGGTTTTTTGGCACACAACCACAACCATTGCATTTAGCATCCTTTGGCACATAATCACTCTAAATTGTGCCTCATTTGGAAAACCTCCATGCTGAAGTCATCATTGTGAGTGATGACGTTAGCACCAACACTTAGCCAAATTTTTGGTTGAAACATCATTTTTTTTACCAATAATGCAAATCCTTGAGAAACGCAAACCATTCTGCAATGTGATCAGTTGGACGTCCCAGTCCATACTGAGCATTGACTTGGCTCCAACCAGTGACAAGGGCAAAGGACCACAAGATCCCTCTTCCTCCTCCTCAGGGGTCATGAGCTCACGCTCGCAGGCCATCTCGGACCTGCGTAGTCAGCAAGATGAGATTCTTCGTCACCAACAGCAAAAGACTAATGCCATCATCCGTGTGCTCACAAATCTTATTCGTGGTCAGTCTATGGCCCTATAGCAGACATCCGGGGGATTCAGCGGTGCCATACCTTCTGCACAAGCATTAGCATCTACACCGAGGAGAGCAGCTGGACAGGACCCGTAACTTTTTGATCCTTTCGATGAGGACCTCGACATGTTAGGCATGGAGGATGACACCCATGAGCGGGAGATTCGCGATGTTCAGGAGCGTCTCCGCCAGCTTCAGACGCAATCTGGTTCCCGATTACCGGAGATCCGATCCTTGCGTGACCCTTACCTTGGCGACTTTCCTCTTCCCGGCGTCTTCCCCATCTCTCGTCCTTCGCAACCTATGGTTGCTCTCCCCACGGAGCGTCAACCCAAGGACTTCGAGACACCACCGCCACGCTATGTCTGCGATGACGGTTTTGACTGTTGGGAGACTCTCTTCCAGGTCAGGGCCACTTCAGAGGGGGTATGGTCCTACTATCACAGTTCATACCAGGTTACGGACCGCGCTCAGTTGCTGAAAGCGGCTTGGGCGATGCGCAGACTCCTTTACGCCATGTCGCGCGAGACTGTTGTGGAGTTTTGCCCTTTCCTTGGAGAGCTCGACACAGTCGCAGGGGCTGATCCACGTGGGGGCTAGGACTTGGCACTGCCCCTGCTTGCCACAGAGACGCACGCCACCCGCGCAACTCACATTTGCACCTTTCACTCCCTTTGTTAGGGACCTGCTAAGCCCGTAGCCAATTACTGGCGGCATGCCATGCGCATCTACACGCGCCTTAGGACTTCAAGAGGTACAAAAATTTGGGTGTTTCACACTCATGATTGGAGTTCTTCTTGAGCACGCAGACATCTATTCGAGGTGAAGCGACGCCATGCACGAGTCCTTCTCCACCTCACGTCAGCTCCTCCCTTGGACGCATCAGGTTTTCCTCTATGTGACTTCCGCCCGCGAGGCAACCGTGGCCCACTAGGTGAGTTCTCTTGCTGGAGCGGTCATCGTGTCGCCGGCGATGCCCCTCTTGTAGACCATTTCTTCATCCTCTGGCAGACCCTCCTTGTCCACTTCCAACCCGGCTACCCTAACTCAGATGCAGGGTGTGGCAAGCACGGCACAGGGGAAGAAGGGTGGGAAGAAGTATGGTTCAGGCCAGTAGCAGTCATAGTAGTAGTAGCAACAGTCCTCGGGCGATAGCAGTGGACGCACAGTCCACTACTACAGATGTGGAGGCCCTCATCGCTACACCGAGTGCCAGCAGCTACGTGATTGGACGCGAATCACTCACTGTTTTTATGCTGCACATGTGCAGGTTTTTCAGGCGTCCAAGAGCACAGCCTACGGACGCGCTGGGACCATGACTGCAGCAGTTCCCGCTTCCTCACCGACGAGCACTGGCGACCCGACGTGACCGCACCATCGTCAAGCTCTGTCATCTTCTCATGCTTTGCTTTTAGGGAGGTGCGAGTGTGTTGTCACAGCCGGCTGGTTCACAGACAGTTTGTTTGTCTGTTCGTGTTGCTCGTGATGACTCGTGTGGGGGGGCATAGCTGCCATGTGATGACGATGGGCCTAACAGTACTGATTGGATTCATGAGCCGCACCTTTGTGCCCTTCGTCGTTCCTCCTCACCTGTTTTTCAGTGCCCGTCTGAGGTCGAGTGCTCCATTGCCCGTTTTATAGTGACGTCCTCTGGTCGTGATTTCGGTGGCACTTGGATCATCGATTCTGGTGCCACTCATCACATGACTTGTCGTCATAGTGACTTCATTGTTCTCCGTCATGTTGCATGTTTTTGCTCCGTTTGCACAAGCTCTGGTGAGTCTTTACCGGTCCAGGGTGTCGGGTTTGTGTGCTTTAATGGTCTGTCTATCCCCTTCTATCTTTTTTAGGCGCTTTTTGAGCTCATCTTGCTTCCTGTGCGTGCCTACACACTTATGGGACTCTTTATGGAGCACACTGCATACTCCGCCACTGTAACAGCTATTGATACTCATATCGTTGTTCTTCGTGCCTCTGTTGTGGATGACTTTTAATGTGTCTCAGGGATCTCTCTTGCTCCTTCTTGCTCCCCCGCTCCTCCTGCTCGAGTGTCTGTCACTGGCGTGCTGTCTGCTGAGCACGAGCGACTGCTGCATCTTCGCCTATGTCATGTCGGCTTCGACAACGTGTCAAAGCTCATTCGGACACAGCCCGCACTCGGTCTTGACGCGGCCTCTTTCGAGAAGTCGCCCAAGATCGATCGTCTGTTCTGTACTCAAAGTAAGATGCACCGTTGCACCTACTATGACTAACATTTTGACACACTTCACCCTCTCAAGTTGGTCCATTCGGACCTTCTCGGTCCTCTTCATGTCAAGTCTCTGTCTGATCAGGGCAGATACGTCCTGACCGTGACTGATGATTTCACCCGGATGCGGTGGGTCTATAGCCTACGCCAGAAAAGTGATGCCGCTCTTGCGGGTTGCCTCTGGCTAGTGATGGCTGAGCGTCAGTCTTGCCACACATTGTATACCTTCCGTTCGGATCGCGGCGACGATTCTCTTTGTGAGATGGACAGTTTCTTTGTCGAGCACGGGGTTTTTCACCTGGTATTTGCTCCTGCTAATGCTCAGCATAATGGTGTCTCTGAGCGCTGGAACCGCACCATGGAGGATGCGGTTTGCACAATGCGGTTTGGGTGCAATCTCTCGGAGCCCTTTGCCTTCAAAGGATTCGCCTACATGACGTGGGTCTGGAACCGCTTCTCGCATGGTCCCCTTCCGGACCACGTCACACCGTATGACCTTTGGTTTGGCCACCGTGCTGACATGCGTCTCGCTTGTGTCTAGGGATCCTTGGATCTTGTATGGTACACCGAGGACCAGCACGGGTCCAACCTCTTTCCGCGAGATCGCATGTATGCCTATATAGGCATCTCTCTGCAGTCCAAGGCTTGGTATTTTTTGGACCCCGCTCGTCATCGCATTGTTCAGTCCCGCGACACCTCTTCTTTGAGTCCCTCACCAACCATGATCTAACCTTGATCATGTCGTTGTCTGTCATGCACATTCCTACGCATGAGGCTTCTCGATGTATGGGGGAGTCTGAGCCTGCGAGCACCTCTTCCCTGGCTGATGTGTCCGTTCGAGCCCCCTCCACGTCTCCTTCTCCGGCTCTTGATGATCCAGCGATCATCGCTGTCGGCCTAGAGATCTCTCCATCATAGCTGGCTTCTACCCTCGTTCCCTCGCACCCCATAGGCACCCATGATCCTGTACCTCTTTCCGCCAGCACTCCAGCCTTTGTGCGTGGTCTTGCCTCACCTGTTCCCATGTCCACACCCAGTCCCGTGTCTCCCACACATGCATCTCCTTCTATGTCATCACCTGCTCCTTTGACTCAGCCCTCACCAGCTGTGGTCGTGCCTGTCCCTACGCCTGAGATGAAGTCCTCGAGCCCAAGTTACTCACGTGAGCCCGGCAGTCGTCTTCGACCATTGGACTCCGGAGTCCAGCAAGTGTGTGGTCCCGCATCTAGGCGGTCCACTCGTAGCATCGCAAGTGGTGATCTCGGCACAAAGGCTCTAGGCCTGAGTGTCCGCACTGAGCACACAGAGGTACATCGAGCGTGCCCTGTAGGGTACAATCTCGTCACTCATGAGTTTCATATTGCTTGTGACACTGCAACTGACCTTGTGGTCGTCAGACTTAGCACTGAGGCGTGTGCACTTGCCACTCAGAACTCTCTCTCTCTATGGCACGTGATCTGGGCATAGTGAGTGAAACTCTCTCTTTACAAGGTGTTGACGCCTTGCGTGATGACTGTGAGGATGAGATTCACGCCATCCGAGAGCACAGAGTTTACGAGCTAGTCGACCTTCCACCTGGGAGGAAAGTTGTTCAGGTCAAGTGGATCTTTCGCAAGAAAGTGAATCTGGATGGTTCAGTGGGATACCACAAGGCTTGCTTGGTCATCAAGGGGTACTTTCAGATCAAGGACATTGATTACCTTGACACATTTGCCCGTGTCGGCCGCATGACCTAAGCTCACGCTCTGTTCGGTGTAGTTGCTCAGCATGACAGGGAAGTGTACCAGATGGATGTGAACAATATGCTCCTCCATGGCTCTCTGGATGAGCAGATTTATGTGGCTGAGCCCCAGGCTTTGAGGACGGTGACAAGGTCTAGCACGTGCGCAAGTCCTTGTACGG
This sequence comes from Penium margaritaceum, assembly GCA_023375785.1. Taxonomy (NCBI): domain Eukaryota; kingdom Viridiplantae; phylum Streptophyta; class Zygnematophyceae; order Desmidiales; family Peniaceae; genus Penium; species Penium margaritaceum. Next base: position 89,108 of record SZWC01009330.1, on the reverse strand, counting down.
CCTGAAGCAGTCTCCTCGGTGTTAGAAGAAGGAGATCATAGGCACCCTGACTTGTGCAGGATATGTACAGAGTGAGACAGATCCCTCTTCCTTCATCCGACGGACGCCTGAGCGGTGCACCGCCATCCAAATCTATGTGGACGACCTTCTGATCGCGTCTCCTTCCACGGAGGCCGTGAAGGAGGCCAAGGCGGTCCTCCAGATTGCCTATAGGATGAAGGACCTTGGTCTTGGAGCGGTGTTTCTTGGCATGGAGATCGTGCGAGACCACAGACGTCGGACACTATTGCTACATCAGGCCCAATATGCACGCGTCGTTGGGGAGCGCTTCAGTGACGTCCTTGGCACAGTGCCCACGGCCTCCACGCCTCTAACACCTGAAAGTTACGATGCCCTAAAGGTGGAAGATCCGACACACCTGGGGTAGACAGTGGATGTGACCTTGTACCTCTGCCTCATCAGATCTCTGATGTACCTAGCCACTACCACACGTCCTGACATCGCCTTTGCCGTCAACCTCCTTGCACAGTTTTTTTAGGCTCCACGCACTAGAGCCCTTCATGAAATTGTGCAAGTGGTGCGGTACTTGGTCTCCACATCGTACATTTGACTATGCTCTCGTCGGCAGTGTTCGTTGGTTCTTGAAGGCTACACCGACAACGATTGGGCTTGGAGTCCAGATGGACGCAGTCGCATCGGTTACGTGTTCCTGCTTGGCAGTACCGTTGTGTCATGGCGTAACGGGAAGCAGGGCTACATTGCACTTAGCTCATCCGAGGCAGAATATGTTTCTCTCGGTGTAGGGACTACTGATGGAGTATGGCTACAACGCCTGAGCCTTGAGCTGGGTCAGTCAGTACCCGCCATTGTGCTTCGTTGCGATAACCAGAGTGCCCTTGCCATTGCGGAGAACTCTGGTGTCTTTCACGCTCGCACAAAGCACATTGCAGTTGAGCATCAGTTTTTGTGTGATATGGTGGAGCGACACATGATCTAAGTTATATGGTTGGCATTGACATGTAGCGTGCTTACTTCTCTACGAAGGGACTAGCACGCGGGAAGTTTCTGGTGGCCATTTGTTTTGTTTGGCTTTGCCCCTTGCTTGAGAGTGGTTAAGTGTGGGGTGTGTCTGTGTCTGTATCACTGACTGTTTCTGTTTCTGCATTAGTTGTACTCGTTTCATTGTTGCATGTGTATGGATATGGGTACCATCGGGTCATGGGGGAGTGTTGTGATTTGTGACGTTCCTGTCAACCTATGCAGTTTATTATGACCACTTGGCTGTATCCCTGCCCATACAGATCCCCGATGCAAACCCAGGTGGTACCGGTGCGTCATCTAGTGGTGGACTACCAGCTTGGAGCTGACCGACGACCGTCCCAGAGCTATGGAAAATGCCAGGGACCTCTTGTAGTTTTTCTGCAGCACGTAGGAGCTTATCGGTGGACTGGCTATGGGCCCGATTTGCATGTTTTTGCATTGTGTGTCCACCGGTTGATACCGGATACATGCATGTGACCAGTCGTAGCATCCGGTTTGTGATTATGCATGTCTAGGTTTAGACGATGTAGTGTTCTGACATGTCTATGCTGAGTTACAGCCAAAACGATGGTTTTGGGCTGGTTTTAGGACAAACCTTGTGCTGCCGCGTGCGACATCCGCCGTGTGCCGCGGCAAGTACTGATGCCATGGACCTGTCCTCTGTAGTTTCTCTGCGCAAATGATATTGAAGCATTATGATACTCTGACTTGTGTCTCCTAGCCAGACCCTTGCCGTCGTGTGTACGACTTGTAACTGTTGTCACCATTTGATGGGGCATTGACGCCCAGTCAGCGGCTGTGTTGCTAGGAAGCTTGTACGCATCTTCTTAGTTCCTATGAGAATGTGCCAAAAGACGTTGCCACGAAGGCTATTTGCCACTACTGTTGAAGGCTTGCCAAGTTGGCTTCCGAGGTGGCAGATCGCCTCGGTATCGCCACTGACGACAGAGGTGGAATACCACCCGAAGGAGTGGGGACGGGCCCTCTATCGTACTATGTGGCTGAAATGGGGCAGACCAACTTCCAACATAGCCTTGTCGCCGACAACAGCCTCCTCCGGAAGGTGGGACTGCTTTGAGGCATGCATGCAAACCTTATCCTCCTACAATGGGTAAAGGTGCACGAATAGCGCAAGGCCCTTGACGCTACTGCTGACGCTTAGGCTACATCAGAACAGAAGTTCGCGTCTGCCAACATGCTGGCCCATGTCAGGCAGAGGCCCATCACGGACCTCAACCATGATCGTGAGCTGCAGCGGCTAGCCTCTCATGAGGCAACACGTCAATGCAAAGATTTTAACAAGACATTGTAGAGAGTGACAAAGGTGTGGTTTCAACAACGATCACAACGGGCTGTAGGTGTTGTTGTCATTGCTAGTGGTAGCAAGGACTTGCCTACCTCAATGACTTTGGAGCCAGTAATGAACACGCCCTTCCTCCACACTGTGGAGATCTTCCGGGAGGGCGTTAAGCTGACCGATTGGCTGAATCTCATGAAGCAAATCCTACATGTCCAGAAGGTACAACTCGATCAGTGGGGCCAAATTGCCAGGAAGCGACTTGAGGACAATCTCTTCAAGTACGTGGTCAAGGAGTGGTGCGCGTAGCAGCCACACCTTAAGTGACAGTCCATTCTGTGGGAGACTTTTTATGCTTTTGTGTGCAAGAAGGGCACCCAGCACGAGGAGGTGTAGTGTGCCCTCCACAAGATCAAGGACTTCAAGCAATTGAATAGCTCGCTTGAGGCCTACTTGAGTGAGTTCTCAGCACTCATGGAGAAAGCCGAAAGCTTCACCAGGGTGATGAGACCTGAACCTTCAAGTATCGGGAGTGCTTGATGCTGGAGTACTTGCATGATGGTCCGCATAGCAAGAAGGTGAAGGACAAGACCACCACGACGGTAACCGGGCAAGCTTGGACAAGTAGGATGGCATTGCGCAACTACATGATCAAAGTGTATTTGGAAAACCCGAAGCACTACTATGATGCACCACCAAACGCGTATACACAATAAGGTCGCGACATGCACATGGATGCTACAAGGGTTACTGGTTCAACCGGACAGCGGTGGAAGACCAAGAGCAAGCAGTACGCAAACCCTCTAGCCAAGAAGGCTTGCGGGCACAAGGTCCCCAACAACAAGCGCAACCGTGACAATGACTAGATATAGGCGGCGCATGAGCATCATAATGGATCCTTCCACAATGGGCTCTGCCATAGCGGCATGCAGCCTGGCCAATTTAGAGCCCAGTGCCTTAAGGCTGCTGGTGGTGGGCAAGAGGCCGCGGCGTTGGCCATAGCTGCGGCACCTCATCGAGACGATACGGCAAGAGGCCGTAGATAGGGCCGTGGAGAGGCCCTTGTTCTGATACCAAATGTTGAAACCAGGATCAGCCTCAGAGGTCAAATGAATCAAAGGACACATTAGACAACTGGAGGTTAAAAGCATTAACTCCATTAACTCTGTGAACTCCGGATACACCAAACTGAAACACGGTCCTTACACTTGGCCAGATATTACACACACTACGATATTCAAGAGCCTTAGCCAAGGCCTCAGGCAGTTAGTACATCTCCTACACATTCCAACGATATGCTGCATGCCTGATTTTGTGCACTACACATGAAGCTAACTACAAGTGAAGTTGGTTACTGCTACATGCTAATTTGAGAGCTAGCGACTCACTGTTCTCAACGGGAAATGGGGGAGCTACTGTCCGTCAGTCTTGTGCCTCATGACTCTAACACATCGACTGACCGGACATTGCTCAACGACTTTGAGTCATCAAACACATGTCGGTTGGCGGACGCAGGATGCTCACGCCACATTGGCGGGTGACGTCGGCCCGATCTGCGAGAGCATCCGTGCACTGTTGATTGGCTGCTCACTCCTCTTGTCTGTTCCGCCGGTCGTTGTTCGCTCAGCCGACTGGACCAAGGTTGGCATAGCCCAACATCCCCGGTCTTTGAACGGCTCCAATCAAGCAATTGTTGCTAGTCATCTGGCTCACAGTCCGCCGCTACTGGTCACTCGTGGGTCGTCAGCCTTGCTCCCTCCAGAAGTCAGGCTGGTTGGCTGGAGCCTCTCACATTTGCTGGAGCCTCTCACCTCAATGCTTCCAAGTCAGCTCCCGGTAGTGCCAAGAGGAGCTTGCGCTCAGACTCTCGACGCTTAGGGTTCGTGTTCTTGCATTGTCGATGTTTATCTCACGATGAAACCGCGGTCCGCTACAGTAACGTGATGTTTAAACTCATTTGAGCATCGCAGAAGTATGAATGCGCATGTTCTCGACGGTCCGGTAGCAATCTGTCAGAAAAGGGTAGAACATTTCTCGCAAAGAAACATACATCTCGTACCGGGCGAAGAGGAGTGCAAGGTTGATGGTGTATTTCTGATGCCTGCTTTCTTACTTGTTGCAAAGCGATGACACGGACCCCACTTCCGTGCTTCAAATATTGTCATCCGAACCATGAAAAGGGTGCTATCCAGTTGTGTGGATGACGAGGATACAAAGATGGACATTGTCACCCTTTCACAGTTTGGCGATGAATATCGTCAAAATCATCTTCGTTTTATTCCCTCCAGGTGCGCGATGGTGAAAACACAATTTTGCATGATGTTAGCTTTTGCGAATATCAGTTTGCAAAGCCGAATTGCGAACACAGAATATCACCAATATCACAGAAATTTTGTTGCTCTGAGCACGATGAAAATCTTTGCCGTCCAAAGGAATCAGTCTGACGCCAACAATGCAATGGCTCCAGGTGAAAATGCGACACAAACGTGTTGTATAGTGAAGGCAACGCGGAAATTGTATTCATCACGGACGAGATGTAAATCTCAGGTTAGCAAGTACACGAACCCTTAGGCAAGAGGGGCGGGAGAGAGAGCGGCGACCTCTTTCCCGCTTCTCTTGTCTCTTTTGCCATGCCGAGCCCAAGTGACAAACTATACCACTGTTCACTGAGTGGCATAATCTATTTCACTTTCTTCTTCTTGGCCGTTGTTCCAAATCCAGCCATCGGATGGAGCTGAAACTTGGAGTGTAGAAGGATGATATTACAATGGCTCCATCCATACCGTTGGATCTGCGATCGGGCGGCTGATGTGACAGATTGAATTTCTCAAGTGTCCCAAATTATCAATCGTTTTTTGCCTGTCAACTTCTACCTATTCACCATCTGCGCTCTGTTTGGCAAAATAAATTAAAGGATCTCTCCCCCCCCCCCCCCCCCCCCCCACGTATTTTCTAGGGTCATATGCCGGTGCTAACCTAGTTTTACGTTCAATTCTATGTTTTATGTTATGGAAACTCATAGGCCCTCAAAATCTTGCTTTTGGGGCGGCGTACAAGGTGAAAGTGTCACGTCAGATTGGAGTTTGGCGCTAACGGGATCTACCGGGGCATTGATCCTGCTGTCATCGCTAGCGGTCACATCTTTGATGGGTAATAAGTCAGAGTAGGAGGTCGCCATGTCCTTGTGTGTACATCATCGTGGAATAAAGTGGCAAAAATGGGGGTGGCGTATAGGTTCAGTTCCGAAACAAACAAAATATTTTGTAGTCTATCTCGATCAAGCAAGAGCGACTTTTGCAAGCTCTCACGACGTGGCCGGCTATGTGGCGTACCGGTCGTCAACCGTTGCGAGGGGCTTGCGACGTTATAAGCATTTTCCCTCGTAGTTAAGATAGAATAAACAGTTATGAACGTGTGCAACTTGGTTTTCTCACTAATTATTCCAAACTAATCGACTAAATGCACTCAAATTCTCATATCAGGACTGAATAGTCAAAGCTTTAACGCATTTTTGGGCAATTTCTGTTTTAATAAAAGACCAAGCGTTCATTGGTCGTGAGCCAGTGCCCAAGTTGTCTGAGTTTGATAGTTCGATACTCAAACTTTCGAACATGCGCCTCGTCGTTCCATGAAGCAAACAGGCGGCTCGAGCTTCCGTCGTCGCATCGTTGTTGACCTATCGTCGGTGCATGCAAGGTACAAGGACGCGTGGTGCAGTTGTTTGTCAGTTCACCTCAAATCATTCATCTTTTGTCCACTTTCATCATGGCTGGTAAGCATCTTTCCTTCCTTTCCACGTTAGTCAGTCCCCCAGTAGCCACTTCGATGTCGGTGCATGTGCCTACGAGTTCATTTCCCCTCAACGCCCACGCATTCCGGCTACGGCTGGACATGCAAGACATGAATGAGGGCGCACGTCAATGTGCAAGACTTGGGCCCTATGCTCCTGCAGCTTCCGAGCCTTGACGCATTTCACGTATGAGGCGTATGTCACAGAGGTGTCGGATAACTGCACAGCGAGCTACAGCACGACGACAAACTACATCCATTGTGTGCATTGTTGTGAACACTTGGAACTTCAATGTTTTCGGATGTGGACATGCATATCAACAGCGGGCGTGACGCGTCGCCCACACCACAGTTTGCTTTCCGCGTACCGTTGCGCTTTGTCCACGCAATCTGACTATTGGACACGTGCCGCACGTGACAAGTGCATGTCGAATGTTCGAATCCTTGCTTGAACAAAGACTTTGAATAATTAGGTTCTTAGTTCAAACATCACAAACCACGACAAAACAGCCCGTAACAATTAAGTCTTGTTGTTGTCTTTCATGTGACCTCTCGGCTCATGTCCGTTGCCTTGCAAATCCTTGAGGAGGCAGAGAGTACGGGAGACTGGGGGAGTAGACACGATTCCAGCGGCTGGCAAGCACCCTCAGGATACACTCACGTCATCGCTACTCCCCTTGTGGAGAGCTCACATCTGGCCTCAAGACAATCCACTGCTGTGCATGTTTATCTGTGAACTGCAATACCTTGGTGACCTAGTTTAGTCTTGCTTGTGAGTTTGTCTTAGTTTAGACAGGCACAACATGTGTCAAAACTCTGTTTGTGGGCAGGTTGTGACATAGGGTTGGTTCCCCCATGACCTTTTTTTAGCAAGTGCCGGCGAGCTCTCTCTCGCCGGCCAACGGGTGGACTCGACTAGCGAGTTCCACCCCTTAGGAATTTCTCACTTTCTTCACGTTTCCGACGTGCACTTCTCACATACTCATCCGTTTTGGACGAGGTCATTTGCGTTCTGACCACAGTGTGGTGCTCAACACAAGAGTGTAAGTGAAGAGGGGTTTCTGTTTTGATATCAGAGCGTACGAGCCAAAGCTCTTTGCGTCCCGTGTGAGAGATGCGCAAAGATCCTAGGAGGGCAGATTTATAGTTGTGCGCGTCAGCAGCGGCAAGAGCAAGAGCGAAAACAGTCGCGAAGCAGGAGCGGTAGCTGCAACAATGTGCAGCGGCGTGAAGCAGCAGCAAGTAGCGGCAGCCGCGAGCAGAGGCCGTACTAGCTTGGCTCCATTGGCCGAACCACAGCACCCCTACCTTTGCTCGTGCGCATCAGTAGTAGCAGCATGCAGCGGCATGTGGTAGTAGCAGTCAACGGCCGCAACCGCCGTCGGAGGGAGCAGCAACGCCCGCTTAGCCGCGGCTCCAGCATCACGTGGCAGCCACAGGGGAACAGCCGCATCAACGCCAGCATCTACGCAGAGTAGTAACTGCGGCAGTGAGGGCGTGCAACAGGGTGCGGCAGAAGCAATAGGAGCAGTTACAACAGCAACAGCATCAGTGGTGGCCGCAACAGCAGCTGTTGGGTCCTCTCAGGTCTACCCTTCCCCCTTCTAGCTGGGTTCCCCCTAGGTTGGGTGGTGGTGGTCAGGTACACAAACTACCTGATGGCCTCTCCCTCATTTCCCACGCCCACAGGGGCAGGGGAAATGCTGCCAAAAAACTTTTGGCGGCTTCAGGGGGGGTCCATCGGCGACCTTTAGGTTGAAACATGCTTCGTCATATTTCCCACACCCATCGGGGCATGGGAAATCCTGCCGGAATTACTCGGCAGCATGGGGG
>SZWC01009330.1:5914-46139 GCA_023375785.1 Penium margaritaceum | reverse complement strand
GCTTGCGTGCGTGCGTCATGCGCGCACGCACGCTTGCGTGCGTGCATCATGCGCGCGCGCACACTTGCGTGCGTGCGTCATGCACCCGCACGCGTGCACGTGCGCGTGCGCGTGCGCATGCATGTGCGCGTGCTCATGCGCGTGCCTGCGTCTGCGTGCCTGCATGTGCGTGTGGCCGTGCTTCTCTGTGTGCGTGTGCATGTGCCATTGTGTGTGCGCGTGAGGTTGCGCGCGCGCGTTGTGCATCTGCATGCATGTGCAAGCAGGTGTGGTTGTTCGCGTGCGTGCATGTGCATGTGCCTGTGTACTCCCTTGTTCTGCGTTCCAATCTTTCACTTCTGTCTTCTGTGGTGAAACGGAGTGCGACTCCTAGACCAGATCGGCATGGTGGAGCAAGTCCTTGATGCACTTCCCATCTGCTGCTGCACACATTGGATTCTGTTTTCAGATTGGAGCTGTCCGTCTGGCATATCCAGACAGACCAACGCAGGCTTCCCACCCTTCCATCTTTGCGTGCGATGCAGCACAGTGTGGTCGCTCTCCTGACTGTCGTCAAATTGAGGCTCCGGCATTCGGTCCGTGTGGTTGACCGCAGGTGCTGGTGTACCATGACCTTCTTGGTATGATGCAGCATCCTCACCATGCCAAGGTGAGTTCACGCGCACCCTCTGCTGCTGCTGCTGCTGCTGCTGCTGCTGCGGCCTGACACAAGAGGTGTGCAAGGTGGTGAAATCCGAATCCCTCCCCTTCATCTCCCCACCGAGAGCCAGCGGGATGTGGCTGCGCAAATTGCTTTTGGTTCATGCGGCTTCGTAACATGTATGCTCTCGTTTCGCAACGTGTAGTTTGTCTCTTGTTGCATGTCACCAACTTTTGATAAGTGTCCGCCTTGATCCTCCTACCTGCCTCCATCTCGTCCTCTCTGTCCCCATACTTGTCCTCCCTCCCGACACTCGTTACTCCCTCGCTGCACTCGTCCTCCCTTTCCTGGTCCCTAGCTCCTCTCTATGTCCCTCTCCCCCCTCTCCCTATCCCTCTCTCCCGCTTTCCCTACCTTCCTTCCTACCCTTCCAGACAAGCCCATCTCCCAATGCAAACCACCGCATGCATGTGACGCCAAACATGTTGGGCTACATCAGCGGGCAGTGCTGCTAATGTCCGCAGGCAAACGTTCTTCTCAACGCAAACTGCCACCCACCACCTGCTGTTGCTGCAGGTAACGCCAAAGTTCTGCAAGGCCTACGGCCACATCGGCGAGGCCATACAGACGGCGCTCAACGCGTATCGCGAAGAGGTCACGAGCCGCGCCTTCCCCTCCCGAGAGTTCTCGCCCTACTCCATCAACGACAAGGAGCATCACGCCTTTGTGGAGGGCCTTCGGAGCAGAGGACTCCCGGTCCCCTCCGAAGCAGTCCCAGCAACGGCGTCCGCATCTTGCCCCTCTTCTCCACCGACCGCCCCGTCTTCATAAACAGGTTCTCCAAACCTAGAGCAGGCTATATGGAGACCAGGTTCATCCGCTTCTCCTCCGTCCTCAAGAGGAGGTTGGCTGGCTTCCACTCGAAGCCGAGGACAACCTACGATATCTTTTTTGTAGAGGTTTTGTGAGATGTCTCAGAAGAATGCATGTGGAAGCTGAGGAGTCTCCTTGTCCCTTCGTGTATCAATTCTATGTGCAGTCCTCTGCTTCCTCACCAGTCCTCTGCTTCCTCACCAGTCCTCTGCTTCCTCACCAGTCCTCTGCTTCCTCACCAGTCCTCTGTTTCCTCACCAAGTCCTCTGCCTGCTCACTAGTCCTCTGCTTGCTCACCAGTCCTCTGCTTGCTCACCAGTCCTCTGCTTGCCCACCAGTCCTCCGCTCGCTTACCAGTCCTCTGCTTTCTCACCGGTCCTCGGCTTCCTCACCAGTCATCTACTAACTGACAAGTCATTTGTTTGCTCACAGGTCCTCTAATTGCACATCAGTCCTCTTCTTCCACACGAGTCCTGCGCTTGCTCACCAAGGAAATTGCTTCCCAATGAGAAGTCACTAGGAAGGTTCCTAACCTTGCTGCTCTTGCCCTGGTCATACTGTCCAATCAATTGGTGCACTAGCAAGCAAGCAGGTGCAAGAGAAAGCGAGGGTAAGGCTAGGGAGATGGGCAAAGCATCATAAGCTCCAATAGTTTAGTATTGCAGAGAGAGGTGGCGATTGATAAGTACACAACATAATGAACCTGTCGTGGCGCACGGTGAAGCTAGAAAACCTAATGAGGCAGGTTGGGGCAGCAGCGTCACTGATGCGGCGCGTAGAAACCCATGCTCGTTGCTTATGCTGCCCCCTCAGTCTGTTGCACCAAAGTCTAAGAGCTCTTGTGTTATGTAGAAATGCGCTCGCTAGAGTTAGCGTCAGACAGCGACGGAAAATTGGAAATGACTGATGAGGAAGTAAGAATAAACAGCGATGGGAGACCCCTCCAAGTTCAAGCTGCCCCCCACTTTTGTAGAGCCTGTCACTCAGTTTCTAAGCCAATCAGAAAAATGACCTACTTTTTGGCAGACATGGTTTTCTCAATGAGCCCTGCCAGACAGCCCACAACCCAGAATCTGGGCGTCATGCACTTTTCCTGAAAACTGGATCATACCATAACACGCACGCTACAAAAGCAGTCGTGCGGTCAGAATCATCTAGAAAAAAAGCAGCAATAAATTATAGTCGCCTAAACCCAGCCGGCGTCCACGCTAGACCCTAGTCCCAACAATGCCCTAACAATATGAAACTTGGACCCTAAGGAGGACACGGTGCTCCTGATGCAACAACGTAGTCAGACCTAGCACTTGATGCATGCTGAGAGCATATCCAATGACGGTGCCTACCGGCGGCATGACTGCCAAGGAGGTTTGCCAATGGAGCTGAGCACATTGCAACTAGGAGGTTCGAGCACAATGCGTGTACGCCTCAGCGTGCGTCGGCTCCACCAGACGACACTCCATCAGCGTCACGTCTCGCCGTCAGTCATCTCTACGCCAATGTACACAAGCTGGGAGAACACAACCGAGTACAAAGAGGGATGCATGAAAACCAACACTCCCCCATGACTCACAGGTGCAGTGCACATAGATGAACAAAGAACACAAAGACCAAGCGGACAGGGGTAGAGAGAGAGAGAGAGAGAGAGAGATAGAGAGAGAGAGAGAGAGAGAGAGAGAGAGAGGGAGAGAGAGGACCTCACGGACGCACACTAACCGCACTCATAGCCTTCTTGAAAAAGTCACACTTCAGTGCCTTGGTCAAGAAGTCCGCCAACTGTCGTGTCGTCTCAATCCACACAACGCTGATGCTGCCGTCATGCAAAAATGAACGCACATAGTGATACTCGACATTGATGTGCTTTGTGCGAATGTGACGCACGTCGTCATTGTCACCAATGTCCATGGCACTCTAGTTTTCGCGGTGCAACATGATGGACAAGACTGACTAAGACAACTTGGACAACAAGCGAGGTAGCCACACACTCTGACATGCACCAGAAGTAAGGGCCACCTAATCAGCCTCAACAATGCTACGTGCAATGTAGCCTTGCTTGCCGTTACGCCAGGACACAGCCGTGCCGCCAACAAGAAACATCGAGCCACTACGACTTTCACCGCACGGTCTGTCGGCCCAGTCATTGTCAGTGTAGCCGACTACAACAACAGACGGCTGGCGATGGAACATGAGACCTTGCGTGTGGTTGAGATGATGTAGCGGAGTACTCGGATCGCAACCTCGAAGTGGAGGTGACGCGATTCCTGAGAGAAGTAGGCAAAGAGGTTGACGGTGCATGGCATGTACGGACGCGTCGTCGTCGCCAAGAACATCAGTGACCAGATGACATGAAGATACGTAGTCACATCTACGGGCCCCCCCACCACGACTAGATCAAAGCTCTTAAGCTTCGCCTAGCCATCGGGCGGCATGGGTGAGGATGCTCTCGACAAGGGGGCACGTCCCGAGCGAAGCGCCCGGACAAGGTCTGGACGTAGGTGTTCCGATGGACGTGCAGGAGATCCATGGAGCGACCATGCTCAAGCTTCATGCGTGGAAAGACTTGTGCGGGCCCGAGGTCCTTCATTTGGTAGGCGGCATGTAGCGGGTCCTTGACCCTCTGGATGGCAGCTGCATCTGGGGACGCGATGAGTAGGTTGTTGACATAGACTAGGACAGCGACAAAGGTCTGGCCTCATGGGTTGACAAACAATGCGGGGTCGGCAGTGCGGCGAAGGAGGCCGCCACTGAGAAGTGTATGACTGATCTCTTGATTCCAGCAGCGTGGTGACTGCTTCAGACCATGGAGGGCCTTCTGTAGCTTCCAGACTTTGCCAGAGCTACCATCGAAGCCTGGTGGCTGCATCATGTAGAGATCCTTGCCTTCCAGTAAGCCATGGAAAAAACGAGTTGCTCACATCCATCCGATGCAGCTCCCACCCGTGCTGGGCAACCAAGCTGAACAACGCCCGGCTAGTGGAGAACCGACCGACTAGGGTGAAGATCTTGTCATACTTGACCCGAGGGACCTGGTCAAATTCCTTTACAGCAAGACGGACCTGTCCAGGGATGCGTTTGGCTTCCTGTTTTGCTAGAGGACCCACTTGGCACTAATGGCCTTTCGGCCGGGGGGAACAACGACAAGCTCGTAGACATGATATTTCAGAATGGTGGCAAGCTTGTTGGCGCATGCAGCCTCCCTTTGTGGAGCCTCAAAAGACGCCCAAGCCTCACGTAGGGTGGTTGGGTCCTCTGGTCGCTCTGTGGAGCGGACAGTGAGGGCGTGGGCATCTCGTGCCACAGGTGGCACACGTGTGAGTGTAGCCGCAAAGACACGTTGGTGCTCCTGATGGAGCAAGGCGTAGCCCAAGACCGACCCCGGATGCAGGTAAATGGCAACTGACAATGTGGCCAAGCCAAGAGCCTTGGTGCCAGGGTCCCCACTCACGATTGTGGAAGTGCATCTGCTTGGAGGCAAGGAGCCCAGTGGGGGGACATGGGGTCGTGGTGCGAGAGGGCGAAAGCGACGGCTTGACTGCTCACTGTCGACCTGGGTCAGAGGCTCCCACCCGGACCACGTGTGTAGCGTGCTGACATGGACGCATCGCCCGGGCCTGAGGGGCTGGCAGAAACGGACGTGGCAGATGGCCCGGAAGGGCTGGCGGACACGGGCGGAGCAGCATGCTCAGAAGGGCTGGTGGACACAGACGGAGAGGCTGCCTCAGAGAGGCCAGTGGACGACAACGGGGCGGCCGACTAAGAGGGGCGAGCGGACATGGCCTGGGCAGCTGGCCCAGAGGAGCTGACTGACACGGGCGGGGCAGCTGGCCTAGAGGGGTTGCCGGACATGGATGGAGCGGCCGGCTTAGAGAGGCCAGCTAATGCAGACGGGGCGGCTTGCTGAGAAAGGCCAACGGACACAAACAAAGCGGCCGGCTCTGAGAGGGGAGTGGACATAGACAGGGCGACCCGTTTAGAAGGGCCCGCGGATGCGGATGATGCAGCTGACCCACAGGGAGAGGCAGACACGGCAGGGCAGCTGGCCCATGTGGACTGGCGAGCGTAGACAATGTTACGTCGGGGAGCTTCAAAACAGAGGATGGACCCACTACCCTCACGTGAAAGGAGGGATATTGACGCGCCGGAGCAAACAAGGTCGCCGGGAAACAGGTCCTCAAAGAAGATAGCATCTTGGGACTTGATGATTCAGCATCGGGAGGGATCCCAGAAGCCCCCGCGTTCGAGTGACGGCGAGACGCAACGCTGCTGGAGTGTCGTCTGGTGGAGCCAGCGCACGCTGAGGCCTACACGCATTTTGGTAGAGCCTCCTCCCTCCAACGTGCTCAGCTCCATCGGAAGACCTCCTCGGCGGTCGTGTCGCCAGCAGACATTGTTGCTGCATATGCTGTCTACACGCATCCAGTGGCGGGTCTGACAGTGCTTTTGTATCTACAGCGTCGTGTCCTGCTTAGGGTCCAATTCTCACATAGTTTAGACATTGTTAGGACCAGGGACTAACGTAGACGCTGTCTGGGTTTACGTGGATATAACTCATTGCTGCTATTCTTCAAGGTGATTCTGAGAGTACGACTACGTTCACAATGTGCGTATTATGGTATGGTCCAGTCTTCAGGCAAATTGGACGACGCCTGGGTTTTGGGCTGTCGGCTGTTTGGCAGGGCTCACCAAGAAAACCCTGCCTGCCAAAAAATAGGTCATTTTTCTGATTGGCTTGGAAACCGAGTAACAAGCTTTATAGAGCTGGGGAGGGCTAGAACTTGGAGGGATCTCCCATTACTATTTATTCTTACTCCCTAATCACTCATTTCCTGTTTTCAGATGTTGTCTGGCGCTAACTCTAGCGCACACGTTTTTTAGTAGCAACATTAGAGCACTCACACTTAGACTCTGGTGGAGTAGACTGAGGGGGTAGCCTAAGCAACGAGTGTAGGTTCCCGCACGCTGCATCAACAATGCTACTGCCCCAACCTACTGCATTACGTTTTCTAGCTTGGTATCGGAGCTAGAGCGTAGTAGAAGCATCAAAACAACGGCAAACAGGTCTAGTCAATGCCAACGGTCTGTAGAACGCGCCTGTGTAGGGGAAATGCTACCGGATTTATTCTGGTAGCGCTGATCCGACGGGTGGCGTGTTCAAAATGCTCTCAACATGGGGGAAATGATGCCAAATGTTTTTTCAGCAACACTGATCCCACGGCGGTGGTAGCTGTGAACTCAGGGGCTCCCGGCATTACGATCACACGCCGAGGCCTTGAGATGAATCTTCTACCCTCAACCCCTTGGTATGTGGGCCAACCCTTCAGATGTCGCACGACCCTCTCATAGCAAGAAGACCGCTGTTAGTGACCGAGGTTCCCGCTGTTTGACTCTCCCGGCGGCGTTTGCACCAAGGTGCGCTGCGGAAGACTTGTAAGATCGAATGGACGTGTGCAAGACAATGCCTAGAGAACAAGGAGAGCTGGGCAAAGAGATAATCCTTAGATTTGATAGATCAGTGTAAGGCAATGTACCGAGTCCCTGGGTAAGATTGGCATGCCTAGAGCAACCCCTAGGCTTCCTTATGTACCATCCCCTATGAGGTAGCCAAATGTTCCTCGGTGCTCCAAAACCCTCTACCGGGCTGCATTCATGCAGATAGCACATGCACCATGTAGTATGCTCCACGAGCTTTCCAACTTACCAAAGAACGCCTCAATCCGTGAACAAACGGCTAAGTTTTGACCGTTTGAGTGTTCTACACGTGATGGCCGCTGGGAGCACCGCCAATGGAGGTCACAGCCACCCGAAGCGCCCTTGCTTGCGAATGTAGCTCTAGCCACCATTCCACAGTGCCCATGGACCCCAATGAACCCTGCCTCATTGGCTAAACGTCCATCCAGGGGCGCTTTGGATGCAGTGGGCGAGAAAGTCGCTCTGTCATGCTTGGGGTCGAACCGGTATGTCTCCTGTTTTCCGGATGTGCGCCTCCCACCTTTGCACGGCTGTATCTTTCTCTTCCATGCACCGAATGACCCCGTTCTTGGGTTGATTTCGCACGGTTTTTAACATACATCACCGCATTGACCGGCGGCTCCCATAACATCACCTTGCCCTCCAAGGGCGTACCGTCCCGGTGTGCTCCTGGTACGCTCAGAGGACCTTGTTGATAGCACTGCCTCTATGGAAATCAGCTTTAGGGATCCAGCAGTTGTGCTCAAGCCCAAAGCCGGGCCATTGCACCAGGTACTGCCACCCATTACCGCGCCAACAGTGCTCGAGAATATTCTCCACCACGTACTCCTCTTCACCCTCCACAAAGACTGGTGGAGGAGGAGCCTGTCCCCGCTTCACGAACTGCGCATCTGGCTCCTTGTAGGCCTTGAGACGAGAAGCGTAGAACACGAGGTGGATCCCATGGTGGCCCAGCAATTTTAACTTGTAGCTCACCGCAGACCGCTGCTCCTTGACCGGAAAAGGGCCCACCCACCAAGGCTTGAGCTTGTCGCTGCCCACCCCCGCCAACTGCATGTTGCGGGAGGTCAACAACCTTTTTTCCTACCGAGAACTCCTCAGCTGTATGGTGCTTTTCCGCTTGCCAATTCATCTACTGCTGCCCCTTGTGAAGCACATCTCGTACGCCACTCCACACCTCTGTGAAGTCACTTGTAAATTGCTACACATGGGGTAAGTCCGACCCAATTGCCATGTCTGAGGGACATGCAGGCTGCACCCCATATACTACCTCACGAGGAGACCGTCCTGTAGAGTCATGCACTGCTGAGTTGTAGGCGAACTCAGCCACCGGGAGCTTGCATTCCCATCCCTCACCATCCGGATCCAAGATCCCCTGCAGTAGCTGCTCCATGGTCTGATTAGTACACTCAGTTTGGCCAATCGTTTGGGGGTGGTAGGCCGATGAAAGAGCCACACGGGTGCCCAGCTTCATGAAGATTTCCTCCCAAAACCGGGAGGTGAAACGCGGGTCGCGGTCCAAGACCATGCACTTCGGCACCCCGTGAAGTTTGATGACATGTTGCAAGAGGAGTTGAGACGTCTTTGCTGCCGTGGCCTTCTTCGCACATGGAATAAAGTGCGTCATCTTGCTGAACCGGTCCACCACCACCAGCACCATGGTGTTGCCCGTTGCGCCCCATGGAAGACCCCCCACAAATTCTAGTGAGATTTCCGTCCACGGGCGCTCCTGTACAGGGAGCGACTGCAGCTCCCCTGGTGCCCGTGCCCTCCGTGACTTGATCCTTTGGCAAGTGTCACAGATGCTCACGTAATCCTTGCAATCCACTCCCATTGTTGTCCACCAATGTTGGTGCGCAAGTGTCTTGAAGGTCTTGTCGTGGCCAGATTGACCACTATAGTGCGAGTCGTGCGCCTCCTCCAACAACGCCTGTTGCAATGACACACTCCGTGGCACCACAATTCGGTTCCCCTTCTCACGTCGCCAATACTGGCCATCTCACTTGCACCCCTTCACCATACTTCCAGCAAAGTCCTCGTCCTCCGCATACCCGTGTGCAAACAAGCTGCGGATGATTGGAGATCCAGGCAGCATCGTGATCGCATGCACGCCCAAGTCCGGGCGACACAAAAGCGGGTCCGCTGGGTTGATCCTCCTTGGTTTGTACTGGATCTCATAGTCGAAGCCGCCCTCTAGCAGCCCCATCCATTGTGCTTGACGACAACTTGGGTTCGGCTGCGACTTGAGGTACTTGAGCATGTAGTGGTCCATGTGCACCACACACCGCCGTGTCTCAAGGTAGCACCTCCATTGCTTGAAGGCCTGGACCACCGCAAGAATCTCCTTCTCGTGGATGGGGTAGTTGAGCTCAGCCCCTTTCAGCTTCTTGGAGTAGTATGCAATGGGCTGCAATCCCTTCCCTTGAACCTACATCAGCAACCTGCCGATTGCATAGTCGCTTGCGTCCGTCGCCAACACGTACTCCTTGCTTGTGTCCGGATGCACCAACACCGGGGCTTGACACATGGCAGCCTTCATTTCACCAAAGGCTTGCCCCTCCTTTGCACCCCACTCCCATTGGCGCCCCTTCTTCAGCAAGTCTATCAAGGGTGTTCCCATTGCCGCGTGGCCCCAGATAAACCTCCGGTAGTAGCTCGTAGAACCCAGAAAAACCTGGATGTCATGCACGCACACCGGCTCTGGCCACTCCTTCACTGCTTCCACCTTCTTTGAATCCATGCGGAGCCCCCTCCCTCAGACAATGTGCCCAAGGAACTCCACCACCTGCTTGGCGAATTCACACTTGCTGAGCTTGGCAAACAGCCTTCCCTTTCTCAACACTTTCATCACCGACTGCATGTGCTCTTGGTGCTCCTCCATCGTCTGCAAGTAGACAAGGATGTCATTGAGGAAAACGACCACGAACTGGTCCAAGTAGAGGTGGAACACCCGGTTCATCAACGCCATGAACATAGCAGGTACATTCGTTAGCCCAAAAGGCATCACGAGATACTCAAAGTGTCCATAGCGCGTGTGAAACAGGGTTTTCTCCATGGCGGTGGAAACCTTGAATGCCACAGCAGCCGTGGTGGCAGATCTTGTTGCCGTCACTCTCCCTTCCCTTCTGTAGATGTCTTGCTACACCAGCACTACTTCCCCCTGTTCCGTGCACAAGTCACACTGCTATCGGGGCACGTGTGGCACTAGCACTGGAGTGTCACGTCTATGCTGTGGACGGGAGACATGAGGCAAGTACACCACCATCCATTGCTGTACAGCCATAGCCTCTGCTGTTTCAGTGATGGGTTGTCCTAGAGGTTTACCGCAGCCAGCCCATCCTTCAACACCTGTCAGATCACGTTTGTTGAATATGTTTGCCCCTTGTTCAGTGTTGTAGGACGGATCAGAAATGCTTTGCCCCTTGTGGAGATATGACTCTTGGATCTGTTGTAAGGTGACTCAACTATGCTCAAGCTCATGTGAGATACATCCGGTGTGTATACCATGTGGATGAATGGTTTACTTGGCCATTTTGTTGATTTAGCCAAATGAGATGTCATGAGTTTGATCCTGGTCCCATGCACATTTTGGTTGTCATGGAAGCTTCAAAGAAAGAAAATACATAGCTTCTTGGCAGTTACATGGTTGGTCTATCATCTTGGCACTATGATGCTTATATGTCAAGCCCACAACACAAGTTTGTTGGTGATGTGGCTGGATCAGGCCACTTCTCAGGAATGTGCTTTTGACTTCTAGGTCAGGATAGACAACTATAAAAGGCCTGTCTTGTATTCATATCAACTAACCCTTGCTTGATGCTCTCTTGCACATTGACGACTTGAACTCCTCTTGAGATGTAATGCTAAGGTATTAATACTCTTGAAGGTAAAGTGTATGCCTGATTATGCCTGGGGTGTATGGCACATGCTTGCAAAGGATGAAGGTGTAAAAACTGTTGTGAGATTTTTGGTTTCGCGGCTTCTCTGCCAGAGGTGGCTAGTTCAATAGCCAACAAAGGGTTATGGGCCCACGCCTATGGTTAGAGAAGTTTCACACACACAACCACTAAGCCACAAGTAGTGAGAGTGCCTTCGCTCTCACACACCTTCTCTCTTTGCAGGTCAACATCAGCAAGAGGGGAGTACAATACAAATGCACCCTTCCACCTTGGGAGTTGACATCAGCCTACATCAGCCTACATCTGCTTGCAATGGCCAATGTGAACAGGGCAAGCAGTTTTCTCTTCTCACCAACAGCTTCAACAGCCTCAAAATCCAGGTACATTGGCATAGAAAACAGGTGTACAAGGTGTAGCAGTTGTAGTTGTAGGGATGGCAGGGATAGGGGAACCAGGGATTTCCCATCCTTAAGTTTGATGGAGAGGGATTTGATCTGTAGAAGTGACAGTTTGAAATCATCATGGATGATGGAGACTTGCTAGAATACTTTGACGAAACCATCCTAGCACCAAAGGAGGAGGGTGTTGACCTTGTGGCATAGGTCAAGCTAAAACAGAAGATTCTTTCCGTTCTTGTTTCCTCCAGACAACCCTCAGTACTTTGACACATCAACAGTTGTACAGCGGCAGCCGCAACATACACCAAATTCAGCAAGGTGTTTCACGCCTCCTCACTTGCCAATTCTCTCTTCATTCTACAGATCCTCATCAGCATGAGGTTTGGTGAAGGGAAGGATGTCTCTGCCTATATGCACACTCTTGCAAAAAGCCATTGGCATGGGGTGGGACCTGAAACCTGATATGCAGGTGATGAATTTTCCTGATGACTCTACCAGATAGCTGGGGTTCCATGATCACATTGATTGGACTATAGAACACATTTCCTACACCACCGTCTCGGAGTACATGCAGAATGAAGCCATGCATTGTACTAGTAGTGAAGCAAACATGGTTGCCTTTGTCTAACAAAGCATCGGAGCCCAGAATACTTCCTCCTCTGAATATAAGGGAAACAATAGCACTAGCAATAGTGGAAGGGGTCCAAAGTAACAATTAAACTACCATAAATGCGGCAAGGCTGGACACTAGGCTCGGAAGTGCAGGAAACTGAAGGAGGAGGGAGGAGACAGGGATGAATGGAGAAGGGGAAATGGTGGGAAGGATCCCACAAGCTTGATGGCTGAGTGTGCCTCCAACAAAGGGAGGGCGATACTTAGACCAAGAGCTTATGGCCTTGATTTAGGCACAAACGAGCACACCACTTACAAGAAGAGAGAGTTTATCTCTCTTGCTCCATCCAATAAAAACTTCAGAGTTGCCAACGACAAGGTTGAGGCAACTGAGGAGTTGTAAGCTGGTCACAGTGGGAGTCCACGGTGGGGACTCTGACCTTAAGCTAGAGGGGGTAGTTTACTTGCCCTCCATCATAGTCAACCTGCTTTCCATCTCTTAGATGATTGATCACGGCATGATAGTGGTCTTTACAGAGAAAAAAACAGTGGTAGTCCCTACCAACAACACCAACATATGCTACTCTTTGAAGAAGGTTGTTGCAAAGGTCCCTTGCGTTGATGATCTGTACGTCTTGTAGACCAAGATGACATAATCAAAGGCTGAAGTTTTGGCCAAGAGTGATGGTGAGGAGAGAAGCAGCGTAGAGTCTGATGATAAAGGGCAGCTTGGAGCAGTGGAAGAAGTGGTAATGGAGGATTTGGCAACAATATTGCAAGAAAAATCATTCACGGGCACTGTTCATTCTAGCAAGAACACATGCTCTGAAAACTTGCGGCACAAGCGCTTTGGGCATGTGACTCATCGTACATTGGTGCTCATAAGAGAGCAAGAGCTAGTGCATTGGATGGAACTAGGTGATGAGGCGGAGGGAGCAAAGATCTTGTGTGAGCCATGCCTTCAAGACAAAGCCAAGAAAAAACCCTTCAAGCGCAATGGTACGCGTTGACTTCGCATCTCTTGACCCCATCCACTTTGATGTGAGTGGTCCCTTTTGCGTATCATCCAATGGATGCAGCAGATACTTCCTCACATGCATTGAAGACAACAGCCGCAAATCCTGGATGTACTTCCTCAAAAAGAAAAGGAAGGTGAAAAAGAAGCTACAAGTCTTTGTTGCTATGGTTGAGCGACTGAGTGGAAAGAGGGTGAAAGCATTCAGGATGGACAATGGTGGACAGTACAAAGCCTGTAGGAAGTGGCTTGAGACATATGGTACTGAATACCAGAAAACTACCCCCTACTCACCTTAATGCAACAATGTAGCAGAGAGGATGCATGACAAGGTGCATGCCTTTGTAGGCCAAACTGCCTCCTAGGTTCTGATTCCAACGCATCTGATCCTCTAGACCGTGACAAGGATGCCTCTCCCATCATCTTTGACAAAGCAGACCTCCAGCCTCCACATCTGTGGTCGAGTTTTGCCCATTTCTGGATGAGGTAAGGACCAGGATTGGAGCAGATCCACGCCACGACTGGGAGCTTGCCTTGACACTGCCACAAGGGCGGCTCAACTGCGTGAGTTCCACTCCCTCCACTAGGGTTCCACAAGGCTCGCAGCAGACTATTGAAGACATGACATGCATCGTTACATGCGTCTTGGGACTGGTGACACGATGTAGCTGTGGGCACTCAAAACTATCATGATGGGGGTGCATTTGGACCACATGAAGCTCTTTACAGGCTTCGACCATGCGGCCCTGCCTGAGTTGTCATAGTCACTACAAATGCTTCCATGGGCTCATCACAACTTTCTCTAGGCGACATTGGCTCATGAGCCTGCAGTCGCCCATCAGCAGAGTTCACTTGTTGCAGTGGTGATGGTGACCACTCGTATGCCTCTATCCTAGTTCACCAATCCCACATCCACCGCTTCCTCCTCCTCCTCCTCATCATCTACCCCAAGCAGCCAGGCTCACAGCGTTGCAATGGCCGCAAAGGAGAAAAAGGGAAAAAAAGAGACGCAGCAAGGGATAGCAACAGCAGCAGCAGCAGCAGCCAATGAGCAGTGGTAGTGGGTGTTCTGTCTACTACTATGACCATGAGGGCGTTCATCACTACATAGAGTGTAAGCGACCCCTGGATTGGCCTTGGATCATGCGCGGCCTTCAGGCGGCACATGCGCAGTGTATGTCCTCCAGTGACAAACGGACAAGTCGCCCGGCATCCATGATTACAGCAGACATTGCTTCTTCACAAGGCAAAAAAGATGATATGGGTCCTTGTGATTGTACAATCGTGGAGTTTTGTCACTTTTTGGCACTTTGTACTTAGGAAGGTGTGAGTGTGTTGTCACATCCAAGTGGTTCCAGATATCTTATCCTACTGTGTCTGTTACCTGTGATGATTCTTGTTGGACAGCTGAATCAAATCTTGATGAGGATGGGCTTGAGAGTACCAACTGACTTGACAGGTCACATGTCCATGCTCTTTGTCGCTGTTGCGAGTCCTTTGCTTTAGATCCAGTAGGGGCTGAGTTTTCTATGGCATGTTATTAGTGTTGAAAACTAGTTGTAAGCCGAGTTGCACCTGGATCATTGACTTTGATGCCACTCAGCACATGACTTCACGCCGTACTGACTTTGTCGTGCGGGGTCCCGCTGCGTCCATTCGATCCGTTCGCACAGTGTCTGGTCATTGCTTGCCTGTGCAGGGAGTTGGGGTTACACAGTTTGATGGCCGGTCTAGCCCATTGTACTTTTCTGATGTACTCTTCAACGTTGGTCTTGAGCTCAACCTTCGCACTACTCATGGTTGTACCAGAATGGATCTCTCTTTTGAGCACTTCATTGACTCTGCCACTCTGATTGCTCTTGACCCTCATGTCCTCGTTCCTCATGCCTCAGCTGTCAATGACCTGTATTGTGTGTCTTACACTACTTCCTTTGCCTAATCTCCTTTCTCTACATCTACACGTGTATTTTTCCATGGTATTCTCTCCCTAGAACACCAACGTTAATTGCATTGCCGCCTCTCCCATGTGAGCTCCGACACTGTGTCCAAGTTGATTCAGACTCAGCCAGCCCTCGGTCTTGACGTGGCTTCATTTGAGAAGTCACCCAAGACCAACTGTCTCTTCTGCGCTCGGGGTAAGGTGCATCATAGCATTTATCCCGACTCAGCTTCCGGGACACTATGTCTGCTTGAGTTAGTCTATTCGGATCTTCTCTGTTCCCTCCCTATCAAGTGCCTCTCAGATTGGGGGCGATATGTCCTCACCTTGACTGATGAACATACCGAGATGAGGTAGCTCTATAGCCTCCCCCACAAGAGTGATGCCCCCTAGCTATTCGCCTATGGCTGGTGTAGGCTGAGCGCCAGTCTCGTCAGACCCTACACACGTTCCGCTCGGATCGTGGTGATGAGTTCTTAGACGAGACGGACACCTTCTTTATAGAGTGTAGTCTTTTTCACCAGCTCTCTGCCCCTGCTACACCATAGCAGAATGGCGTGTCCGAGCGTTGGAACCGCACCATGAAGGACGCGGTCCGCGCCATGCGGTTTGAGTGCGGTTTTCCAGAGTCCTTTGTCTTTAAAGGATTTTCCTACATGACATGGGTCTGGAACCGCCTACCGCAAGGTCCTCTTCCAGACCATGTCACATCGTACAAGTTGTGGTTTGGCCATCGCGCTGACTTCCTTCTTGCTCATGTTTGGGGGTCCCTAACCTACCTCTTGTATATTGAGGACTAGTAGGGGTCCAAGGTCTCACCTTGGGGTCGCATGTATGTCTTCCTTGGCATTTCCCTACGGTCAAAGGTATGGCGCTTTTGGGATTCTGCTCGTCACCGCATCGTCGATTAGCAAGACACTCTCTTCTTTGAGGCGCTCACCTATCGCAACCTATCCAGCATTTTGTCACTGACCGCAGACAACGTTCCCACCTATGTGGCTTCCTAATGGATGGGGGAGTCTAGACCTACAAATGGGTCCGTTTGGTTCTCCTCGTCTGTGGTCCGGTCTCCGGCTGATGACGTATGACCATTATGTCTTCTGTCCAGTGGCCTCATCAACTCCTTCTGGCACACCTACTTTCCTGTCAGTGTCCGTCCCTTCAGAAGCACCTGCTCCCATGTCATTCTCAGTCCCTTCAAGCACACCTGCTGCAATGCTAATCTCAGTCCCTTCTGTCACACCTGGTCGAGTGCAAGTGTTGATCCCTACTCGCACACTTGCCTTTGTGCCAGTGCTGGTCCTCTCGGGCACACCTACTTATGTAACTAAGCCGGTTTGGTCTGGCACACCTCCCCTTGTGCTTGTGACCGTATCCTCAGTCACACCTAGTCCTCTGTCTACACCTGCTTCCCCGGTGTGGGAACCAGTACCTCTCCATTGTCGTTGTGCATCCTCGCTCCTTCCCTGCGAGCCTCCAGTCTCTGCGGTTGTAGACTAGCAGGTTGCCACACAGTCTGAGTTGAGCACCTTAGCTTTGGGCTACTCTCGTGAGCCCGGTGGATTTCTTCGACCACTGGCCTCTGGGGCTCAATGGTCAGTCAATTTGGCACCTAGACGCTTCACTCCTAGTGTTCAAAGTGGTGATCCTCACACAAAGGCCCTTGGCCTAAGTGTCTAGGTGGACTACACTGAGGTGCACCCGACGTGCCATGTTGGTCATGAGTTGGTCTCCCAAGAGTTCTCGGTCGCTTCTGATGCTGCAGCCGACCATTTCATGGTGAGATTGAGTCAGAGACATGTGTCCTAGCCATCCAGAACTATCCCTCAATGTCTCCTAATCCATGTGCGTTAAAGGAGGCACTCTCGGATGAGGATGCAAAGTTGTTACGTGCTGCTTATGAGGATGAGGTGGGAACCATCCGTGGGCACGGTGTCTATTAGCTTGTCGACCTCTCACCAAGGCCGAAGGCTGTATGGGCCAAGTAGGTCTTCTAGAAGAAGGTGAAGCCTGATGGCACACTGGATGGCTACAAGGCTCGCTTGACGGCCAAGGGGTCCTCACAGGTTGAGGATGTCATTTCACTGATACCTTTGAATCCATTGGCTGTATGACAAGCGCTCGCACTTTGTTTGGCATTTTTCACAACGACAGGGAGATGTACCTAATGGATGTGAACAATGTGTTCCTCCATGGCAGCTTAGAGAAGGAGATGTACATAGTCCAGCCACCTAGATTCGAGGTCGGTGACAAGGTCTGGCGATTGCACAAGGCCTTGTATGGCTTGAAACAGTCATCCAAGTGCTGGAAATTTGAGATCACGGGCACATTGACTCGTGCCGGTTATGTACAAAGTGACGCCAACCCGTCCCTCTTACTCAGATGGAAAATTGAGAGCTTCATCACCATCGTGGTATAAGAAGATGACCTCCTGATTGCATCTTCTTACCGTACTAGTACGTGAAAGGTTGAGGCAAAAACGAAAAAGTACGAAGACAAAGGGTGGTGGAGCTGTGGGTGTTTGGGACAAATACAAAACAAAGGCGCGACAATCGACACAAGGAAAAATCAAAATGTGGGTCTGAGCTCAACTCCGGATGTGCACACTTCCGTCATCGTTTGCCGTTTGAAGTTTGAGATTCAAATGTCGTACACTGAGCATCCGCGTCCATTGTGGTGCGCATGCTTGAAGCCGCGTTGTTTGTCGGTCATCCGCGTCGTTATCGTGTTTGTGCCGGTGAACAAAACTACAAAATACTCATATGACCAGAAACATGGAATAGGGACAAACCCAAAACAGGCCATTAACAATAGGGACAAAGACCAAAAAAAAAAGGGTCAAAAAGTTAATCTCACCACCTTTCACGTACTAGTACGGTATATGGAGGCTGTGAAGGAGGCCAAGGTAGTCTTTTAGGTTGCTTACAGGATGGACCTTGATCATGCAGCTGTACTTCTGAGGATTGAGATCGTACGTGATTGTTACAAGTGGACACTCTTGCTACATCAGGCACATTACGCTCGCGTCGTGGGAGAGCAGTTTGNCTCGTGAGCCCGGTGGATTTCTTCGACCACTGGCCTCTGGGGCTCAATGGTCAGTCAATTTGGCACCTAGACGCTTCACTCCTAGTGTTCAAAGTGGTGATCCTCACACAAAGGCCCTTGGCCTAAGTGTCTAGGTGGACTACACTGAGGTGCACCCAACGTGCCATGTCGGTCATGAGTTGGTCTCCCAAGAGTTCTCGGTCGCTTGTGATGCTGCAGCCGACCATTTCATGGTGAGATTGAGTCAGAGACATGTGTCCTAGCCATCCAGAACTATCCCTCAATGTCTCCTAATCCATGTGCGTTAAAGGAGGCACTCTCGGCTGAGGATGCAAAGTTGTTACGTGCTGCTTATGAGGATGAGGTGGGAACCATTCGTGAGCACGGTGTCTATTAGCTTGTCAACCTCTCACCAAGGCCGAAGGCTGTATGGGCCAAGTAGGTCTTCTAGAAGAAGGTGAAGCCTGATGGCACACTGGATGGCTACAAGGCTCGCTTGACGGCCAAGGGGTCCTCACAGGTTGAGGATGTCATTTCACTGATACCTTTGAATCCATTGCCTGTATGACAAGCGCTCGCACTTTGTTTGGCGTTTTTCACAACGACAGGGAGATGTACCTAATGGATGTGAACAATGTGTTCCTCCATGGAAGCTTAGAGAAGGAGATGTACATAGTCCAGCCACCTAGATTCGAGGTCGGTGACAAGATCTGGCGATTTCACAAGGCCTTGTATGGCTTGAAACAGTCATCCAAGTGCTGGAAATTTGAGATCACGGGCACATTGACTCGTGCCGGTTATGTACAAAGTGACGCCAACCCGTCCCTCTTACTCAGATGGAAAACTGAGAGCTTCATCACCATCGTGGTATAAGAAGATGACCTCCTGATTGCATCTTCTTACCGTACTAGTACATGAAAGGTTGAGGCAAAAACGAAAAAGTACGAAGACAAAGGGTGGTGGAGCTGTGGGTATTTGGGACAAATACAAAAGAAAGGCGCGACAATCGACACAAGGACAAATCAAAATCTGGGTCTGAGCTCAACTCCGGATGTGCACACTTCCGTCATCGTTTGCCATTTGAAGTTTGAGATTCAAATGTCGTATACTGAGCATCCGCGTCCATTGCGGTGCGCATGCTTGAAGCCGCGTTGTTTGTCGGTCATCCGCGTCGTTATCGTGTTTGTGCCGGTGAACAAAACTACAAAATACTCATATGACAAGAAACATGGAATAGGGACAAACCCAAAACAGGCCATTAATAACAGGGACAAAGACAAAAAAAAAAGGGTCAAAAAGTTAATCTCACCACCTTTCACGTACTAGTACGGTATATGGAGGCTGTGAAGGAGGCCAAGGTAGTCTTTTAGGTTGCTTACAGGATGGACCTTGATCATGCAGCTGTACTTCTGAGGATTGAGATCGTACGTGATTGTTACAAGTGGACACTCTTGCTACATCAGGCACATTACGCTCGCGTCGTGGGAGAGCAGTTTGCTGACCTTCTTACTGCTGTTCCCACAGCCTACACCCCCATCACACCTCACATGCAGGATGCTTTTAAGGTGGATGATCAAGGACAACTGAGAGAGACAGTGGACGTGACCATGTACTTGTGCGTGATTGGCTCTTTGATGTACTTGGCCACTACCACACGGCCCAAAATTGTCTTCGCTGTCAACCTTCTTGCACAGTTTGCACGTAGTCCTTGGATGATAGCCCTTCATGTGGCTGTGCAAGTGGTGCGGTACCTGGTCTCTACACCGTACCTCAGAAAATCTTCTGTCAAAATCAGATTCTGATTTTGACAGAAGGTTTTGGTGATAGTGGAAAGCTACACAAAAAGTGACTGGGCATGGAGCCCCGATGGGCACAATTGGAAAGGCTACATGTTCCTGCTGGGTGGCACCGTTGTATCGTGGTGCAATGACAAGCTCGGATGTATCACACGTAGCTCATCAGAGGCTGAGTATGTTGACCTGGGGGCTAGGGCTACTCAGGTGGTGTGGTCACAATGTCTATTATGTGAGGAGTTCCAGTAGGTGCCTTGCCTTGTTCTGCATTGTGAAACACAAAGTGATCTCGTCATTGTAGAGAACTCAGGTGGATTTCATGCACACACAAAGTACATTGTTGTTGAGCATCACTTGGTGCGTGATATTGTGGAGCAAAACGTGATCTCTGCCATTTGAGCTAGTATTGACATGCAACGGGCTGACACCCTGACCAAGGCACTTGCGCGCAGATAGTTCATGGTAGCCATACGTTTTGTTGGGCCTCGTCCCTTGCCTAAGAGTGGCTGAGAGTGGGATGCATGAGTATGGAGTATTGAGCATCTCATTGCATACTTGTGTCAGTACTACACTTGTACGGACATGCGGACCACCGAGTCATGAGGGAGTGTTGTGATGTGAGCCGTTCACATCTGTTTTTACTGTTCATTATGACCGCTCAGCCGTGTCCATGCTTGTGCAGATCCCTGATGTGGACCCGGCTGGTGTCGGAGCACAGACGGTTGCCACGGCATCTAGGATGCTTGATGGGGCGCTCTGCGGTTTTCACTCAGCTGATAGAGTTTTCTCAGTGGACTGGGTCTCAAGCCTGGTGTGCATGTTATACTGTTTTCACATCAACTTTCACTGAAATTTTATGAAGGATTTTAGTGGTCCTAACATTCACCCAAAAATGGGTCATCTATAGTTTTTTCTTTAGTCTCCCATGTCCTGTTGGAAAAAAAGGTGGAAATCTACTTTGCCCATTGTTCAAATCCTTTTACTCAATCCTCTCCCGTCCTGACCTAGAAAGTCAAACACCGAAGTTCAAGTCGTCAGATGAGCAAATTCGCGGGCGTGGTTGCAGAAGGCTCCCATATCTTTTGCAACATGTGATTCTATGCTATGGAGGTCGCCTTTTATTGTCATTCTGCACCATTACATATCTCTTCATGTACACATTCAAAAATAGCCTGGAAGGTGCACCCCGAATTTCACAAAAAGGCATCATTCTCACAAGTTACAGTATGGAGCCTACTAGGGGAAATTTTGGGCACTTTTCCATGAATTTGACGGTGATCCTCCTGTGCACAATTGATTTTTTTAAGAACACATAGGCGAACTTGTAAAACTATTACAAGCAAAAGTCAAAGTCAATACGGTAAATTGTGTGCCCATTGATCAATGCCGGACTTGTGCGTGTGCCCCTTGCTTGAGATTCATCTTCAGGTTCAGGCGATGTTGCATTTGGATGCCTATGTGTAGAGTTACGACAAAATGGTGGTTTCCGGCCAGTTCTATGACAAATTTCTTGAATGCTATGCACCGTGTCCACTGGCTAGCTGGCTGGTTGCACGGAAAGACAAGGCATGCACAGCTCTCCCCCTTGGTTTGTTCTGAGATAGGCCTGGAATGCACTGCCAATAATGGGTATGTCCCTTGGAGATCATCATAGGAAACACAACTTTGTGGGCTAGT
Organism: Penium margaritaceum; assembly: GCA_023375785.1. Classification (NCBI taxonomy): domain Eukaryota; kingdom Viridiplantae; phylum Streptophyta; class Zygnematophyceae; order Desmidiales; family Peniaceae; genus Penium; species Penium margaritaceum. The sequence continues at coordinate 24,782 of SZWC01009330.1, read as the reverse complement.
TGGGACAGACGCCGGATCTCATGAGTCGCGGGCTCAAACTCCGCCACATCTGCATTTTTCTTTGTGGCCCAGAATCGGACAGGAAGCTTCTAGGAAGATTTCTAAAGCCTGACTTGAGGATGACACTTGGCGGTCTTAGGACGTGCCAAGTAGGACTGTAGGCTGAGGTTGGCTCCCATGGAGCCACTGTAAGCAAAAGCATTAGCAAAGCTCTGCAAGTATAAAAGTATGTACACTGCATGCATCCATTTACAGTTCTTGCCTTTGAGACTCCTCACAAAGTGTCTAACCAAGGGTAGACACTAAAGACCTTCATGTGGACTTCGTGAGGTTGCAAACTGAACATACGTACAGTGTGGATCCCTCGTTTGAGGGTGATGTTATCTTTGTTGAAGTACCAAGAGTGGTTGGCGGCCTCCCATGTTGGGACCCATTTTCTAGACCGTTGCTATCCGATGCATTGACAAAGGGTTCTGGGCCCACACTTCTGGTTCTAAGGCACACTTCCAAGACCGACTCGCTCATGGTCTTGCAAGGGCGCACAGGTTCAACTAGGACATGAAGATCAAATGGCTCCAATCTGCTCCATCGGCTCCATTGGCTTCTTCAGGTAGGGTGCGTGCACGTGGTAGACTAGGGGACAAGGAATAACTCTGTGTGTGTTGGACAAGACCCTTGAGCCCCAACGGGATAAAGTTGTGCCCCTTTAGAAGGTAGTACAACCCCGAGTCTGTTTGCTTATGACGGTACCATTGCCTTAGGCGATCATCGGAAGGAGGGGTATGCAACGGAAGCAACTGCACCTTTGACCACTCAGCAGCCTCATCAACCTCATCCGCCTCAATGAAGCAGAGTAGCACCAAAGTAGAGACGATGAGAAACCGTCAAAAATGGCGGATCCGACTCAAGCCCGCCTCGAGGTAGGTATGTCAAAATTCACGGGGACAGGTTTTCCTTTGTGGAAATGGCAGTTGAGATTTTCATGAAGGTACGTGGCTACCTCGAAAGCCTAAAAGGGACCAAGACAGCACCTACCAATGCGATATTGAGTATGCATGCGGCTGACATTGTAGCATGGAAAATGAAGAACAACATGGCTCTTGCCATACTAATGGCATCAATCAACGAGACTCAACACTCCCACATCATAGGATGCACGTCGGCTGCTAAGGCCTACACAAAACTCTCACGCGTGCATCAATCAAATGCCCTAGCAAACCGACTCTTAATCTTCCAAAACATTGATGTCGATGAGGGTGAGCAAAGGAGAATTGGTACCCACATTTCCAGAGTTGTTTGACAATGTATTGTAAGAGTCCTAGCAAATGGAATGGAATCTGGACTCTAACATGCATACCATGATCCTTCTCATGGCGCTGTCAAAAAGCTAGGAGTCCTTGATCACTGCATTTGGTGGTTGAAAGGGGGCAGTTCTGACATACGAGGCTATCATCGAACACTTTCACAACGAGTTCATGCAACGAAGTAGCAGTGAGGCAAAAATTTCAACCTATGCCTCACGCTTCGGTGGATAATGTGCGAGCTCTCGCTCAATTCAAGGCAACAGCGGAAGCGATGGCGGTGGATGGAAAGGCAATGGTGGCGGGAAGAGTTCGAAGAAGCCCGGAAACTGTCACAACTGTGGCAAGGCTGTGCAGTGGGCTAAGGACTGCCGTGGTCCTAGGAAAGAAGGCGGTAACAAAGGTAGGAAAGAGAAGAAGGTGCTTACCAACATAATGGCTGAAGGGTTTTCCATGAAGGAGGCAGCTCTCCTTAGGCCAGGGGCATTCACCCTTGACTCGGGCAGCAACTACCACTCTTCAAAAGAGAAGGGTGAATTTGTCTCCATGGCCGAATCTGACATTCGCATCAAGTGTGCAAATGGCGGCGCCGACCTCTATTTGCTTCAAACCAAAGTCACCAAGGTGTCCGATGAGGGACTAGCATGTGCCACCAAGACAGTGGATCCGAAGCCAAAGGATACACCGCCAACGACTGCTGTGGCCGCCACATCAAGCAAGGACACTGACGCTGAGCTGTGGCAACGACGATTTGGCCACGTGGCCAACAGCATGCTGCAGAAGATGCAGGAACAAAAGGTAGTCCGCGGAATGGAAGGGTGCACCATGAAGCATGGAGAAGGGTGTATGTTGTGTGAACCATGCCTCCAAGCAAAGGCAAAGAAGAAGCCATTTGGGAGAGGATGTCAATGAGCTGAGAATGTCTTGGACCTGATCCATAGTGATGTGTGTGGACCCTTGTGCATGACGTCTAATGGAGGAAGCAAGTACCTCTTGACCTTCATCGACGACCACAGCCGCAAGTTGTGGATCTATTTCCTCAAAACAAAGGGAGAGGTCAATGAAAAGATCCTAGAGTTCATCGCCATGGTAGAGCGGCAAACGTCCAAGAAGGCGAAGATGCTCTGAAGTGACAACAGGGGTGGATACGAGGCATGTAAGTCTTAGCTCAAGCATCATGGCATCGGCCACGAGCAAACCACCCCTCACAACCCCCAAAGAAACGGCATGGCCGAGAGGATGAACTAGACCCTACTCGGCATGGTGCGAAGCATTCTCTTCCACGCCAAGCTCCCACCTCGCTTTTGCGCTGAAGCTACAACAAGGGCCTGCTACCTCTTGAACCTCACACCAGCAACCGCCTTGTGGAAGCGTGGAAAGGAGCAGGACAAGCAGTTGAAGACCCCACAAAAAGCATGGTCGGGAAACAATCCCAACACCTCTCATGTAAAGGTATGCGGGTGAAGAACTGCATGGGTGAAGAACCAATCGGGAGAAGGTGGAGGCACGCTGGACGCACGTTCAAAAAAGTGCGTCACGGTTGGACACCACACGTCACACAAAGCCTATCGGCTTTGGAACCCGGCAGTAGGCAAGCTCGTGAGGAGCCGCGACATTGAGTTTGATGAACGAATCCTTGGAAAGGGAGAGCTGCTGGACCCGATCCTCACTTCCAAGGCGGGAGAGTGGATAGTGCTGCTTGAGGTTGGAGACCAAATACCCAAAAACTGGCTCACTTTGCTAGCAGGTGGTGGGAATAGGAGAGCAAGTGCGCAAGATGACACGGCGTCTGACATGGACGCAGATACCTAGGCGTCCGGGGCTTCCGAGTCTGACTTGGAGTCTGACGAATCTTTTGCCGACGACAAAGACGATACACCACCACCTCTGGTAGCACCAGCAGCAAAGCAAGAAGCCACACAAGCAGCACGGCGTAGTTTGCGACCAAAGAAAACACCTTTGTGGCATGATTGGAGTGGCCTTAGCTGGTCCTGCATGGCTCAGGGAGAGCCATCTAGAGTGGGAGAGGCGATGAATGGCCCAGGTACGACCAAGTGGAAGGAGGCAGTGGACAACAAGCTTGCGACCATTTCCGAGAAAGGCACATGGGTGCTGGTGGATAGACCTGAGAAGGCCCACGTGGTGGGATCCAAGTGGGTCCTCCGAGTGAAGAAGAAGCAAGACAACAAAACTGGAAAATTTGAAGGCGAGGGTAGTGGCCTTCTAAACGCCTGGGATCTGAGTATGACGAGACATTCTCACTCGTCGTAACCTTTGCCTCCATCAGCTCTATCCTCATAATTGCAGCTGCAAAGAGCATTGAGATACACCAAATGGATGTCACCATGGCTTTCCTTTACAAGAAGCTTGACAAGGAAGTGTTGATGGAGGTGCCCGCTAACGCGATTTTGCATCAGTTTTTTAGCATGGACATGATCACAACATTTGTAGGGCTAGTCATGAGCTTTCCAATGCACCAAACCGCATGTGATTTGGCCAAGCATAGCCCAAGATACGCTTGCCGAAACGCAGCTCTCACCCACCACTGAAGCCTGACGCCGCCACTCACCGTGGCGCCTTCCTTCACGTGCGAAGCGCCTTTCCCAAGGCACATATCCCATTACACGTGGTGTAGGGGTCCCCTACACTGTTTCCACGCACCCTCCGTACTTTTGGGTCGAGTTTGGTTATGGGGTGTGACGAGGTTCGAAACCTGTCCGCGGACCTACAGTCAGAATTTTGAATATCCCCGAGTAACAAAACGCACTACTGAGTTTTGGACGCTGAGCCAGGATTTTGGTTAGCTCCCTAAGGAACAAACTTCAGTACAGGATCCGGTGGATTATCCACCGGACGCCTCAGCAGACCTTGTGGAGCAAAATCTCCAGATGGTACTTTTGTTACTCTGTCCAGTTGATTATCCACCGGATTTTGAGGCGCAACCTACTCCCAGAGCCACTGCGCACACCCGAAAACTTGGAAGGCCATATCCCCCTCGATACTTTTCCGATTCCGGTGAAATAACTTCCACCGGATTTAAGGACTTGTCAACTTTAAGAGGAAATCATCCATCTACGGGTCTGAGCAATCCTCGAGTCGCTAGATACGCCGGCACGGAGTTTGCACTTTCTGGCGGCTCGTCGGTGGGGAAATACTTCAACATTCTCCCCCTTGCACCTGCCATGCCCGTTGCTCCAGCTTGCTCTCACTCATCTTCTGCTGGGTCCTCCAGCCCATCATAACTGGTCATCCCGGGCCTGGCCACGCTCATCGCATGCCGGTCCAAGGGTTGCCTTTGGTCAAGCAATCCGCAAGCATGTTGTGCGTGCTGCAATGCTGCAGAACCACCTGCCCCTTTTCAACCATGTCCCGTGCATAGTGGTAATGCACGTCGATGTGCTTCGTCCTCCTGTGCTCTCTCAGGTTGTTGGTCATTGAGATGGAGCCGGTGTTGTCCTCTTGTACCACCGTTGGCTTCTGCTGTCGCACGCCTAGCTCCCCCAGCAACCTGCGGAGCCATACCACCTCCTTGACCGCCTCGGCCAGCGCGATGTACTTTGCTTCCATTGTGGAGGTGGCAACGCAGTTGTGCTTCCTGCTGCACCACGAGACCATTGCACCAGTGAGGAAGAACACGTACCCGGATGTGGACTTCAACTTGTACACATCCCCAGCATAGTCTGCATGCGTGTAGCAGACCAGACGCAAGGGGTTCGCCCGCCCCTTGCCGTCAAACGGCAGGCGTGCATACCGTGTCGCCTGCAGGTAGCGCAGGATGCGCTTGACCGCCTGCCAGTGTATTGGCCCTGGATTAGCCAAGTACCTTCTCAATTCACCCACCGCGTAGGCCAGGTCTGGTTGAGTCGCCACCATGGCGTACATGAGGCTGCCCACCGGCGATTGGTAGGGCACCCCTACCATATCCTCCCGCTCTTTTTTTGTTTGCGGTGCCATTGCCACACTCAGTTCACAAGTCGTGGAGACCGGACTGCACACTGGTTTGCAATCCTCCATGCCCAACCGCTTCAGCACCTCAGCCACGTATTTGGCCTACCCCAGCTCAAGCGTGCGCGTCCTCTGGTTCCACGTAACGCTCACCCCGAGATAGAACTCTAGCTCCTCCATGTTCGAAATCTGGAACGTACTGCTCAGCTGCTCTTTCAGCTGCTGTAGGCTCAACAGGTTTGAGGAGCACAAGATCAGATCATCCAGGTAGAGTTCAACGATCTGATGGAGCTTTTTGCTGTGCTGCAAGTACGCGATGTGATTTGCCTTATAGTGCTTGACGTCGAGTTGTGCCATGAAGCTGTCCATCTGTTGGTACTAGCATCGGGGCGATTGTTTCAGCCCGTACAAGGACTTCTGCACCTTGCACACCTTGCCCTCCGGCGCCTCCACCCCCTCCGGCACCTCCATGTAGATTTCTTTGTCAATGATGCCATTGAGGAAGACCGTCTTTATGTCCTTCTAGTTGAGTTCCATATCCTTCACGACTGCCACTGCAAGGATCGCCCGGATGCTTGTGAACTTGGCGACGAGGGAGAACGTCTCAGCGTAGTGGCTGCCCTTACGCTATGCGTATCTCTTTGCCACAAGCCATGCCTTGAATTTTTCAACCACTCCTTCTTTCGTGAACTTGGTCTTGAAGACCCACTTGGAGCCGATGACCTTGGCATCTTTCGGCCTGTCAACCAGCTGCCACGTTTGTTTTTTGGCAATGGACGCCAACTCCGACTTGATGGCGGCGTCCTACCGCTTCCCCTCAGGCCGCGCAAGCTCCTCTCGCACAGTTGTTGGTTCTGTTGATGCAACCAGCATGCACTGCGTCATGCCAATCTACCGTCCGGTGTCTGCGTCAAAATGCTTCCCCGCTCTCTGGTGCCTCCCACTGCGGTGCGGCAGTTATGGTGGCATCTTATCACTCTATTGCGATCCTTTCGACTGTGCCCACTCTGATGAATCATCGACAGGACAGCTCCTTGAGGATCTCTCCTGCTCTGGTGAACCATCGACCGGACGGAGGGCACGCCCGGAGATTTTTTCTCCGACGCCCGACGCAAACTCCGCCAAGAGTGCGCGCTTTGGCACCCGCAGTGCCTCCTTTGACGGATCATTCCACCGGATCTCCAGCCCAACTTTGTCGTTGTCGGAGTCCTCCACGTCGGCTGCTGCACCTGTTGCATTACCGCACTCTGACGCTCTATCATCGACCTCCACGTCCGCCGGCTCTTCCTCGTAGTCAAGGAGCTGGAACCACTCCCCCTGAAGTGGTTCCAGCTTATCCACTCTTATCCATGGAGTGTTCCCAACGCTCATGTCGTTGCTGCTCTTGCTGAAGCTCTGCTGCTCGTCGAGCTCGACATCACGGCTGTGGATGATCTCTTGCGTGCGCAAGTCCTATAATTAGTACGCCTTTAGCACGCTCTCGTAGCTGAGGTTCAAAAACGGCTTTGCCCGCGGTTCTAGTTTGTTGTCGCGTCACTACGCGGCCTTTACCATCGCGTGCGCATTGACCCAAACACCTTCAGGTGATCATGTGTGGCTTGCGCCTGCTCCAAACCTCGTGCGGCGTATTCTAGCCGCCCTTGCCCTTCAGTACTGCTGTTGGGGTGAGGTTGATGGTGTAGCTCATTGTACGCACAGCCTCCGTCCATAACCCTCGCGGCAACCTTACATCCACAAGCATGGTCCGCACCATGTTGAGCAGTGTCTGGTTGGCCCGCTCCGCCACTCCGTTGGACTGTGGCGAGTACTGTGTAGTAGGTTCCCACTTAATGCCCTGCTACTTCATCCACCTGCTGCAGCCCACGTACTCTCCACCATTGTCGCTGCGTAGCGCTCTGACCTTCCGGCTAGTCTGCCTCTCCACCGCTGTGACGTACTCCTTCAGCCGGTTTAGGACCTTGCCTTTTTTGCTTCATGAAGTACACGTTGAGTCTTCGACTGTAATCATCAATGAAGGTGACGAAGTATCTCGAGCCGCTGGTTGACAGCATTTTGAATGGTCTGCACACGTTGCTCTGCACGACCTTCAGCAGGTCCTTTGCGTGAGCCTTGTTCTAATTGAACGGCTTGCGCCGCGCCTTGCCCAAAATGCAAGGCTCGCACTTTTTGTGCACTGCTGCATCTTCTGCCGCGTCTGGTGCACCGTCGATGATGCAGCCGTGCGCCTTGTCGCACTTTGCCATCTCCTTAACGGTTGTGGGCGCCGAATGCCCCAACCATCGGTGCCTGAGCTCCAAATCAGCGCTTGCTCTCTTGGCCATGTTGATGATGTGCTCCTGCGAGTCTGCTGCGTTCGATGCGGTGGGAACCACCTTGGTCTCCACGATGTAGTGACTGCCCTCGCGCTTTGCCTCCAGCACGACCTCACCAATGCCGTCTATGTGCACCACTTTGCTTTTCCTGCGGAAAATCACATCATACCCCTTGTCCGTCAAGCGGCTGACACTCAATATTTCAGCCAGGCCGGGGACGTGCTGGACATCATGCATTGTGCACAGCTCCTTATTGTCCACCAGGACTCCCACCTCCACGTTGCCTTGGTCGGCCGCTGGCTCAACATTGTCGTTCGCGACCACCATTGCCTTGGAGGACTTCTCCTAGGTGACGAACCCCACCTTCTTGACTTGGGTGTGCTCCTTGGCCCCGGAATCGAGGCACCGCCTGTTGGCCTTCTTGAGGAAGTGGTTCTTCTTGCCCTTGAGGAGCGACCTGCCCTTGATGTTTTTGCCGCCGGTCTTCGTCTCCTTGGGACACTCACACGCCCAATGGCCCTACTTGCCGCAGTTGCGACACACACCTTTCTTGGGGCCCTTCTTGCGGCCGCCTCTTCCGCCATTTCCTTTGCCACCGCTTCCACCACCACGCATTTTGGTGACGAGGGCCGATGAGGAAGACGAGGACTCCACGAAGCTCCGGCATTGCACCTCGTTGCGGATGTACTCTGTGAGCGTGCCATAGGTAAGCTTGTCCTCCGACCATCCTCCGAGTACGGTGATGAGTGGGCCCCAACTGTCAATTAGGGCCATGAGGAAGGCCATTGCCTGCAGCTGCATGTCAATCTTCCACCCCACGTCATTGCATTGTGAGGCGAGCGACTCGATCTACTGCATGGCGGAGATGACATCATCTCCCTCCTAAATTCTTATCGTGAGGAGCTGCTTTATCGCAAAGATTTCATTTGCAAGCGACTTGGATTGGTGGATGGCACGGAATTTTTGCCAAGCTTTGGCTTCCAGGTCATAGCCTTGGAAGTAGCCACACTACGACTCGGCTGTCCCGAAAACGAGGAGCATGAGCGCCTCTGTGTTCTTCTTTTCAAAGGCCTGATTCTCTGCGTCTGTAGCTGTCTCCTCTGCGAGCACCTCCTTTCCCAAGATGACGTCCAGTAGCCCCTTATGCAAGAGGTGCAGCTCAAACTGCCACCTCCATAGTCCAAAGTCTGGGCCGCCCGCATACTTCTGAATGGGCTGCGTCTCCTTCTGTGTCATGTGCACAGCTACTACTCCTACGCGTTCTCAGAACTTCACAACTATGTCCAAGATGACGTTGCCGTGCACTGTGGAAGACGTGAACGTTGGAGGCTATCAGAACCGTGGGCCCATAACCCTTTGTCAGGAGGTATCCGCGTGGTGCGATCCTGACGTTTGTCTCATCGTATCTAGTGGTTCACGTCTTCCTTTTTGGGCGAATCTTGGACTGAATGTGAGCTTTCTGGTTGCCTAACGCTATGTGAGTAGGAATTTAGAGATAGTCACTTTTGCAAAGGGAATAACACGATTTTGCATCAGTTTTTTAGCATGGACATGATCACAACATTTATTGGGCTAGTCATGAGCTTTCTACTGCGTAGCCCAAGTTACGCTTGCCGGAACGCAAGTCTCACCCACCACAGAATCCTAATGCCTCCACTCGCCGTGGCGCCTTCCTTCATTTGCAAAGCACCTTTCCCAAGGTGTAGATCCCATTGCACATGGTGTAGGAGTCCCCTGCACTGTTTCCACGTACCCTCTCCACTTTTGGGTCGAGTTTGGTTCTGGAGTGTGACGAGGTTCGAAACCTGCCCGCGGAACTGCAATCAGAATTTTGACTGTCCCTGAGAAACAAAACGTACTAATGAGTTTCGGATGCCGAGCCAGGATTTTGGGTAAGTCCCTAAGGAACAAACTGTTGTACAGGATCTGGTGGATTATCCACCGGACGCCTCGGCACACCTTCCGGAGAAAAATATGGAGATGGTACTTTTGTTACTCCGTCCGGTCAATTATCCACCGGATTTCGAGTCGCAGCTGGCTCCTAGAGCCGCTACGCACACCCCAAATTTGGAAGGACATATCTCCCTCGATACTTGTCTGATTTCAATGAAACAACTTCCACTAGATTTGCACCTCGTCAACTTTAAGGAGAAATCATCCATTTTAGGATCTGAGCAATCCTCGAGTTGCCAGATCCACCGGTGCGGAGTTTCTACCTTCTTGGCCTCCAAGGGGGAGACCCATGTGACCTGTCTCTGCATGCTCATCGGCGCCTCCAGGCGCCGATGAGCATGCAGAGGGGCAATTTCTCAAAAGCATGTATGTGCGCGATGATGGGAGTAGGCTGATCCTTGTTGCGCTGTATGTGGATGATCTGATCATCTGCTCGTCTTTGGTCGAGCTGCTGGATGAGCTGAATTCTGACCTCAGCAAAAGGTTCAAAATGAAGGACATGGGTCTAATACCTCGGTACCTCCATCCACCGCAGCCAAGCAGCAGGCACCATTGAGCTCAACCAAACCAAATACATTGGTAAGGTAATAAATCTCTATCACATTGAAGACTACAAACCTGTTGGCACCCCAATGACGACCGATACAAAACTGAAGGCTTCCATGTCGTCAAGAAATGATGAAGAACGAAGGGAGACGCAAGACATCTCCTACAAGTCCGCCGTGGGTAGTATCATGTACGCCATGGTAAGGACTCGTCCGGATACGCCAGGACATTTGCTATGTTGTGGGACAAGCAAGCAGGTTCGTGGCCAACCCAGGGCCACACCATTGGCTGGTAGTCAAGCACATCATGCGCTACCTGCAGAGACAGGTCACATGGGTCTCCCCCTTGGAGGCCAAGAAGGTACGGACTCCCTCCGCCTGAAGTGCTACACCAACGCCAACTGAGGAGGAAATATTGATGACCAGAAATCCACCTCTGGATACGTGTGCATCTTGAATGGCGCTACCATCTCATGGGCCAACAGGAAGCACGATTGTGTTTCCGTGTCCACGGGTGAGGCAGAGAACATTGCACTATCTGAGTTGTGCAAGGAGACTCAGTGGCTGCGCAGCCTACTTGGCCAAATGATAGTGCCACAGAAGAATGCCACGGTCTTGCATGTGAACAACATGAGCGCTTTATTGATGGCTGAAGATGAGATCATCTCCCGGAAAACGAAGCACATCGACATACGTTACCACTACTCACGTGACCTGGTCATGACGAACGTGGTGGACTTGCAGCACTGCAGAGCCAAGAGCATGCTTGTTATCTGCATGACCAAGCCACTAGAGAGCGACTTGCACTATGCAGGCAATCATGGATTTGTTATGGGGAGTGCAGCACAGGAAGGGTGAGCCCCAAGGCATTGATGGAGCCCACTGAGCAAAATATGGACAGAGGTGTAAGGAAGAGATTTCTTGAATGGTATGCACCTTGTCCACTGGCTAGCTCGCTAGTTGCACGGAAAGACAAGGCATACACTGCTCTATGGAGTACGTCCCCTTGGTCAGTTCCGAGATAGGCCAGGAATGCACTACCCATAATGGGTATGTCCCCTAGAGATCATCATAGGAAGCACAACTTTGTGGCCTTGTTGGTGTTGAATGTTTTTGCCCCTCGTTAAGTGTTGTAGGATGGATCAGGATTGCTCTGCCCCTTGTGGAGGTATGACCCCTAGATCCGTTGCAGTGTGACCAAACTATGTTATATTTCTTGTGAGATATGATGTGTGAGTACACCATGTGGGTGAGAGGTTACCTTGGCCATTTTATTGATTTGGACAAGTGAGAGGTCATGAGTTCGATTGTGGCCCCATGCACATCTTGTTTGCTGTGGAAGTTTCCAAGAAAGTCCGTAGCTTCTTGGACGCTACATGGTTGGTCTGTCACCTTGACACTAGGATGCTTATGTGTCAAGCCCACAGTGCAAGTCTATTAGTGATGTGACTGGTTCAGGCCACTTCCCAGGAATGTGCTTTTGAGTTGTAGGACCGGACAGACAGCTATAAAAGGACTTGTCTTGCATGCTGATCAATCAACCCCTGCTTGATGTTCTCTTGCGTATTGATGACTTGAGCTCTTCTTGAGATATAAGGCTAAGGCATTACTACTCTTGAAGGTGAAGTGTATGCCTGATTAAGTTTGGGGTGCATGACACATGTCAACAGAGGAAAAAGGCCTAAAAACCTTTGTGAGATTTTGGTTTTGTGGCTTCTCTGCTGGAGGTGGTTAGCTCAATAGCTAACAAGAGGTTATGGGTACACTCCTCTAGTTAGGGAAGTTTCACGCAACCAACCGCTAAGGTTACAAGGTGTGAGAGCGCCTTCGCTCTCACCCAACTTCTCTATTTGCAGGGCAACATAAGCAGGAGGGGAATAAAACACATCTGCACCTTGCTACCTTGGGAGCTGACATCAGCCTATATCAGCCTACATCAGCCTACATCTGCTTGCAACGGCCAACATGAACAGGGGAAGCAGTTTCCTCTTCTCACCAACAGCCTACAGCGGCCTCAAACACAGGTTCGTCGGCATCAACAATAGGTGCAGCGGCTGTAGCAGTTGTAGTTGTAGGGATGGCAGGGTCAGGGGAACCAGGGAATCATTCACCCATCCTCAAGTTTGATGGAGAGGGGTTTGCACTCTTGAAGTGGCAGTTTGAGATCATCATGGATGACAGAGATGTGCTATGATATATTGACCGGAATATCTCAGCACCAAAGGAGGAGCGTGCTGGCCTTGTGGCATGGGTCAAGCTCAACAAGAAAGCTCTCGCCATTCTTGTGTCCTCTATACAACCCTAACTCCTTTCACACATCAGCGGTTATACAGTGGTAGCCCTGGGATACGCAAAACTTGGCAAGGTGTTTCATGTTGAAAAATTGCCCCTCTGCATGCCTAAGTGCGGTGACGAGAGGAGCTGACGAGCCGCTAGAAAGTGGAAACTCCGCGCTGGAGGATATGGCGACTCGATGATTGCTCAGATCCTAAGATGAATGGTTGCTCCGTAAAATTGACGATTTGTTGAATCTGGTGGAAGTTGTTTTGCCAGAATCGGACAAGTATCGAGGGAGATATGGTCTTCCAAAGTTGGGGTGTGCGCAGCGGCTCTGGGAGCCGGCTACGACTCGAAATCCGGTGGGTAATCAACCGGATTGAGTAGCAAAAACACCATCCGGAGAAATTATTCCCGAAGGCCTGCCGAGGTGTCCGGTGGATAATCCACCTGATCAGGTGGATCATCCATTGGATCCTGTAGTGCAGGTTGTTACTGAGGGACTTCGCCAAAATCATGGCTCGGCGTCCGAAACTCATTATTACGTTTTGTTACTTGGGGACTTTGTCAAAATTCTGACTGCAGGTCCGTGGACAGGTTTCGAACCTCGTCACACCCCATCACCAAACTCGACCCAAAAGTGGGTAGGGTGCATGGAAACAGTGCAGGGGACCCATACATTACGTGCAATGGGATCTGCGCCTTGGGAAAGGTGCTTCGCACGTGAAGGAAGGCGCCACGGCGAGTGGCGGCATCGGGCTTCTGTGGTGGGTGAGACTTGCGCTTCGGCAAGCGTAACTTGGTCTTTCTTTGGCCGAATTACGCGAGGTTTGGTGTGTTGGAAAGCTCATGACTAGCCCTATAAACGATGTGATCATGTCAATGCTAAAAAACCAATGTATAATTGTGTTCTTCCCTTCACAAAAGTGACTATCTCTAAATGCGTGCTCACACAGCGTGAGGCGACCAGAAAGCTCACGCTCAGTCGCAAATTCACCCAAAACAGAAGACATGAACCACTAGAGAGGATGAGACAAACGTCGAGACCACATCTCACATGTTGCACCTGACAAAGGGTTGTGGGCCCACAAGTCTGATAGCCTCCAGTGTTCACGTCTTGCGCAGCGCATTGGATCGTCATCGTGGACGTCGCCGTGAAGATATGTGAACTCGTCGGAGTAGAACCTGCGCAAATGGCGTAGAAGGGGACGCAGCCCATTCAGAAGTATGTGGGCGGCCCGGGCTTTGGGCTATGGAGGAGGCAGTTTGAGCTGCACCTTGCGCATAATGGGCTACTGGATGTCATGTTGGGAAAGGAGGTGCTCGTAGAGGCAACTGCTGTGGATGCGGAGAAGCAGGCCTTTGAAAAGAAGAAAACGGAGGTGCTCATGCTCCTGGTATCCGGGACAGCCGGGACACAGTGGGGATACTTCCAAGGCTGCAAGCTGGTAGTCGAAGCTTGGCAAAAGCTCTGCGCCATCTACCAAACCAAGTCGTCTGCGAACAAAATCTTCGGGATGAAGCGGCTCCTCACGGTGAGAATCGAGGAGGGAGATGATGTCATCTCCACCATGCAGCAGATCGAGTCGCTCGCCTCGCAATGCAATGACGTGGGTTGGAAGATCGACATGCACCTGCAGGCAGTGGCCCTCCTCATGGCTCTACCTGACAATTGGGGTCCACTCATCATGGTTTTTGGAGGATGGTTGGAGGACAAGCTCACCTATGGCACGATCGCATAGTACATCCGCAACGAGGCACAGCGACCAAGCTGCGGGGAGTCCTCGTCTTCCTCATCGGCCCTCATCACCAAAACGCGTGGTGGCGGAAACGGGGGCCAAGGAAGCGATGGAAAAGGTGGCGACAAGAAGGGTGCCAAGAAAGGTGCATGCCGCAACTGGGGCAAGGAGGGCCATAGGGCCCGAGAGTGCCCAGAGGAGGCGAAGACCGGCGGCAAAAACAGCAAGGGCAGGTCGCTCCTCGACTTCAACAAGAACCACTCCCTCAAGAAGGCCAACAGGCAGTGCCTGGATTTTGGGGCCAAGGAGCACACCCAAGTGGAGAAGGTGGGGCCCGTCACCTACGAGAAGTCCTCCAAGGCAATGGTGGTCACGAACGACAAAATTGAGCCGGCGGCCGGCCAAGGCGACGTGGTGGAAGTCGTGGTGGGCGACAAAAAGGAGCAGTACAGAATTCGTGATGTGCAGCATGTTTTCGGCCTGGTTGACATCCTGAGTGTCAATCGCTTGATGGATAAGGGGTATGAGGTGCTCTTCCGCATGAAAGGCGCAGTGGTATACATTGACAGCGACGGCGAGGTCGTGCTGGAGACGAATCGCGAGGGCAGTCTTTACATCGTGGAGACCAAGGTGGTCCCTACGGCATTTGACGCAACAAAGTTGCAGAAGCGCGTCCTCAACATGGCCAAGGGAGGAAGCGCTGATTTGGAGCTTAGGCACCGACTGTTGGGGCAATCGGCACCTGCTACTATCAAGGAGATGGCGAAGCGCGACATGGTGCGTGGCCTCGCCATCGATGGTGCAGACGCGACAATAGATGCAGCAACAAACAAATAGTGCGAGCCTTGCATTTTGTGCAAGGTGCGGCACAAGTTGTTCAACAAGGAGGCTCGCACAAAGGACCTACTGGAGGTTGTGCATAGCAACGTGTGCAGACCATTCAAAACGCCGTCAAGCAGGGGCTTGAGATACTTCTTTACCTTCATTAACAATTGCAGCAGAAAGCTCTACGTGTACTTCATGAAGCGGAAGGGCGAGGTCCTGGACCGGCTGAAGGAGTACGTCACAGCGGTGGAGAGGCAAACTGGCCGGAAGGTCTGAGCGATACTCAGCGACAATGGCGGAGAGTACGTGGGTTGCAGCGGGTGGATGAAGTAGCATGGCATCAAGTGGGAACCCACTACGCCAAACTTGGCACAATCCAACGGAGTGGCAGAGCAGGCGAACTAGACACTGCTCAACATGGTGTGGACCATGCTTGTGGATGCGGGGTTGCTGTGTCGGTTCTCGGCGGAGCCTGTGCGTACAGCGAGCTACACCATCAACCTCACCCCAACAATGGTGCTGAAGGGCAAGGGCACTTGGAAGACACCGTAGGAGGTTTGGAGCGGGCGCAAGCCAAACGTGGTGCACATGAAGGTGTTCGTGTGCAAGGCGCACGTGATGGTGGAGGCGGCGCAATGATGCGAAAGCAAGCAGGAACTGCGGGTGAAGCCGTGCTTGTTCCTCAGCTACAAGAGCACGCAAAAAGCATATCGGCTCTTGGACCCACGCACACAAGAGATCATCCACAGCCGTGACGTCAAGTTTGACGAGCAGCACAGCTTCAGTAACAGCTGCAACGACATGAGCGTCGAGAACACTCCAGAATAGGAAGAGTGGTTCCAGCTCCTTGACTACGAGGAGGAGCCAGCGGACGCGGAGGTCGATGATGCGACGTCAGAGTGCGGTGGTGCAGCAGGTGTAGCAGCTAACGCGGAGGACTCCAAAAACAATGCACGGGCTGGATATTCAATGGAATGATCCGTTGAAGGAGGCACAACGGCTGTCAAAACGCGCACTCTCGGTGGAGTTTGCGTCGGGAGTTGGAGAAAAATCCTTCGGACGTGCCGCCCATCCGGTCCATGTTTCGCCGGAGCGGGAGAGATCCTCAGGGAGCCGTCTGGTCAATGATTCACTGGAGCCAGTAGAGTTGGAAGGATTGCAGTAGAGCCACGAGATGCCACCAAAACTGCCACGCAGCAGCGGGAGGCAGCGGAGAGCGGGGAAGCATTCCAACGCAGGTACCGGTCGATGGATCGGCATGACGTGGTGTATGCTTGCTGTATCAACGAATTCGACAACTGTGCAAGAGGCGCTTGCGCGGCCCAAGGGGAAGCAATGGGACGCCGCTATCAAGTCGGAGGTGGCGTCCATTGCTAAAAATGACACGTGACAACTGGTTGACAGGCCGAAAGATGCCAAGGTCATCGGCTCCAAGTGGGTGTTCAAGACCAAGTTCACAAAGGAAGGTGTGTTCAACAAGTACAAGGCACAGCTCGTGGCAAAAGGGTACGCATAGCGTAAGGGCGAGCCCTACGACAAGACGTTTGTCCACATCGCCAAGTTCACAAGCATCCGGGCGATCCTTGCGGTGGTGGCCGCGAAGGATATGGAGCTCCACCAGATGGACGTGAAGACGGCCTTCCTCAATGGCATCATTGCCAAAGAAATTTCCATGGAGGTGCCGGAGGGGGTGGAGGCGCCGGAGGGCAAGGTGTGCAAGTTGCGGAAGTACTTGTACAGGCTAAAACAATTGTCTCGATACTGGTACCAACAGATGGACAGCTTCATGGCACAACTCGGCTTCAAGCGCTATGAGGCGGATCATAGTGTGTATGTGCGGCGCAACAAGAAGCTCCATGAGTTCCTCTTTCAGTTGTTGTAGGATCAGCAAGTCCAAGGAGCACAAGATGAGATCGTCCACGTAGAGTGCAATGATCTGATGGAGCTTCTGAGGGAGCTTCTGCACCACAGTGCAATGATCTGATGGAGCTTCTGATGGAGCTTCTGCAGTTGATGGAGCTCCTTGTTGCGCCACACATACACACTATGATCCGCAGGTTGTTAGGGGAGCTGGGCGTGCCGCAGCTGGAGCCTACTGTGGTGCAAGAGGAAAACACCGGCTCCATCTCGTAGACCAACAGCTCGACGCAGCATTGGAGGACGAAGCACATTGACGTGCGTTACCACTACGCACAAGACATGGTCAAGAAGGGGCAAGTGGTGCTGCAGCACTGCAGCACGCACAACATGCTTGTGCATTGCTTGACCAAAGCGCAACTCGTTGACCAGCATGGGATGAGCGTGGTCGGACTTGGGATGACCAGCTATGATGGCCTGGAGGGCGCAGCGGAAGGTGAGTGAGAGGAAGCAGGAGAAGCAGGAATGGCAGGCGCAAGGGGGAGAATGTTGAAAAATTGCCCCTCTGCATGCCCAAGTGCGCCGCCGGGAGGCGCCGACGAGCCATCAGAAAGTGGAAACTCCGCCCCGGTTGATCTGGCAACTTGATCATTGCTTGGATCCTGAAATGGATGATTGGCCCGTAAAATTGACGAGTTGTTGAATCCGGTGGAAGCTGTTTTGCCGGAATCAGACAAGTATTGAGGGAGATATGGCCTTCCAAAGTTGGGGTGTGCGCAGCGGCTCTGGGAGCCGGCTGCGACTCAAAATCGGGTGGATAATCAACCGGATTGACTAAGAAAACTACCATATGGAGAAATTACTCCGGACGGCCTGCCGAGGCGTCCGGTGGATAATCCACTTGATCAGGCGGATCATCCACCGGATCCTGTAGTGCAGGTTGTTATTGAGGGACTTCACCAAAATCATGGTTTGGCGTCCGAAACTCAGTAAAACGTTTTGTTACTCAAGAACTTGGTCAAAATTCTGACTGCAGGTCCGTGGACAGGTTTCAAACCTCGTCACATCCCATCACCAAACTCGACCCAAAAGTGGGTAGGATGCATGGAAACGGTGCAGGGGACCCATACGTCATGTGCAATGGGATCTGCGCCCTCTAAAAGGCGCTTTGCACGTGAAGGATGACGCCACGGTGAGTGGCGGCGTCAGGATTTTGTGTTGGGTGAGACCTGTGGTTCGGCAAGCGTAACTTGGTCTACGTTTGGCTGAATCGCGCGCGACTTGGTGTGTCGGAAAGCTCAGGACTAGCCCTATAAATGATGTGATAGTTTTAATGCTGAAAAACCAATGCAAAATCACGTTCTTCCCTTCGCAAAAGTGATTGTCTGTAAATGCCTGCTCACATGGCGTGAGGCGACCAGAAAGCTCACGCTCAATCTCAGATTCGTCCAAAAGAGAAGACGTGAACCACTAGAGACGATCAGACAAACGTCGGGACCCCATCTCGCGGATTCCATCTGACATTTCAGTCCTCCTCACTTGCCAACCGTCTCTTCATTCTATAAAACCTCATCAACATGAGGCTTGGTGAAGGGGAGGATGTCTTCGCCTTTATGCAGAAGTTTGAGACGCTCTTGCAACATGCCACCGGCATGGGGTGGGACCTAAAATCCGACATGCAAGCCATGATTTTTTCTGATGACGCTGCCAGAAAGTTGGAGTCCCATGATAACTAAGATTGGAGGGTGGACCGAAGATCTAGTTTCCTACACCGTCGTCTCTGAGTATGTGCAGAACAAAACCATGCATCGTAGCAGCAGTGAAGTAAACATGGCTGCCTTTGCCTCCTGGAGCAGAGGCACCTTCTGCAATACCTCCTCCTCAGGGTACATGTGAAACAACAGCACTAGCAATAGTGGAAGGGGTGAAAAGTGCCAAGGAAACTTCCATAACTGTGGCAATGCTGGACACTGGGCTCGAGAGTACCGTGCACCCAAGAGAGAAGGAGGAGATGGGGATGAATGGCGAGGGGGAAATGGTGGGGAGGATCCCACAAGCTTGATGGCTGAGTGTGCCTCCAACAAAGGGAGGGCAATACTCAGGCCAGGAGCTTA
>SZWC01009329.1:76390-88933 GCA_023375785.1 Penium margaritaceum | reverse complement strand
ATAATAACTATGCAAAGAATTGTACAGAGAAAGAGAACAAGAGGACAGCAGGCAGTGCACCAGAGCACAAAGGCGCTTCGTCCCCTGACGTTGGGTCTCACCTTTCACTTTGTTGCAGAAGGGGCAGGCTTCGTACTGATACAGCACCACTTCACGGGGAGGCTCCCGCTGCGGAAGCTGCTTCGCCGACACTGTTGCAGCACCCGACGAAGCAACCACGGCTGCTGCGGCTGCTGCGGCAGAAACCGACGCACTCATCAGACTGCGGCCCCATTGCCCCCATCGGCTGCTGCTGCCGCTGGCGTCGCCGCTTGTGGCGGCGGCGGCGGCAGCAGTGGTGGTATGAGGTACAAGGAGCCCGTGGGAAGGCTCCCTCAGAGCTGCAGTCAGAGCCCAAGGAAAAACGGATGAGCCCTGCGATCTAAGACTTGCAGCACGGCACGCAGCGGGGGACGCTGCTGCTGCGGCTCCTTGCGCTGCCGCTGCTACCACGCGCGGCTGTCCTTGGCACTGATCCTGCTGAGGCTGCGGCTGCTGAAGCCGGAGCAGCCGCTGGTGCTGATGATAACGAGCCTGCCAATGCTGCTGTCGCGACGGAGCAGCAGCGGCACCAGGAGGAGCGGACGGCGAGGGCAGGCCCCAGGCGAGGGCGGCCGCCCTGATCTCGCTAGAAGTGGGGGCAACCTCCACCCCTTCGTGGCCGGAAGGGAGGCGCTCAAGCCCGTTCCTTTGCGGCCCAGATCCGCCGCCAGTAGCAGCACAGCCGGCGGAAGAGGACGAAAGAGCTGACGTCACGCGCAGTGCCGCCAGCTCCGCGGGGGAAGTCCCTACGGCAGATCGGACGGCTGCGGACGTCGACGCCGAGGGAGCAGGGGCCAAAGCGGAGACCGCACCACTAGCCTGCTGCGAAGCGGCGGTCCGCAGCAGCAGGTGGCGAGAAGATGCAGCCGCTGCAGCCGCCGACGCCACGGGTCGCCCCACCATGTTGTACGAGTAATCCGCACGTCCGGTCGAGCCCTTGCGCCGAAAAAAAGCCCTTGTCGAGCCAACGTCTCAGAAGGGGCCAAGTTGGATCTGGTCTCTTTTTCTCTCTCTCACGCCTGCCGACGTACGAAGCTCCCGAGTGCGATGCTCTCGCGGAAGAGGCCGGCGGTCGAAGGCTATTGCCTCAGCATCACAACGGAAGCCGAGGGACCCGGCGGCAGTAAACGGTACAGTCGCTAGAGAGCAGTCGGCCGACGGAAACACGGCGGTACAAGCAAGCCAACCGCTAACTCTTGCTAAAATCCTCCTACGTTCTTTATCTGTGCGCCAACACCTCACCCCCCGTCCACAGGAGCGCCACGCAGCTGCTGTCCGGATCCGTTCCCCGAACTGGCGCCCGACAGACGTTGCAAACTATTTTTTTGCCAACTCGGCGTGCGGAGTACCGACGTCGCAGCCCGCTTCCTGACGCCATCGCCTTCATGCTTCTGCTGGGGTGATGGACTCGCGGCTTTTGCTCATCTGCTTCGACACTCCAGACGGCTGCTTCTGGACAAAACATTGTCGGACGCCCTGTCCTTCTGCCAATAATAGCTCTCGCGGACAGATGCGACCGTAGAAGCGCGGGAGGCCCGCAGATCCCCTTGGCCAACACAACAGATAATTTCGCTCCCGCTCCCAAAAAGCCAGGAAGACCGGCTCCTCGCGCCACTCGTCTCACGCCACCTCACCCTTTCCCCCGTTTCAACGACGCCATCCCTGTTTTAGGTCGAGTTGTCGATGATCGGAAAATTAATTAGGCGTTCTTTTGAGGCGCGTCCCACACAATCGCAGAATCACAAACCTAGCGACCGCTGACGATTTCACAGTAGAACGTCATCCAAACTATTTGGAGGCTGCTTCTTCGGAAGCTCCAATGTCCTACGGTGGCCACGCGAACTAGGAGTGTCCATCACTGGGACGTGACCGAGGTCGTACTGTATGATTATGAATGTGTTCCCCTGTGGCAAAATAGCCAAACACATCACTCCATTCAAGGTTTTTTTACAAGATCGCCAAGAACTTGATAAAAGTGAGTTTTTCATGGTTAATATGTGTGATAAAATTTAATAAATTATTTTCGACACCTTGATAATTTTTATTAAGCACTAAGATTACTTTGATGATAAGGTGCGCGCAACATGTCGTTTACACCTGCAATAAATGTTACTAGGGGATTTTTTAGTCCAAAAATAATAACCATGAAATTTAATCTCCCTTATCTGGTGTGGAATTCCGTCTTCTCAACGTCCTTATTAGCTACGCGGATCTTATGATATCGCTACGTATGTCGATTTTGCTCAAAAACTAGGCCCCTCAGTGTTCATCAAAAAGTTCATCTATGTTATGCAAGACGGAGCGTGTATGGTGAATAGGTAGAGGACGATTCGTCCAATTGCCCTCGCCCTCCGACGATCCTTCTCGCACTTTCGGACTTTTACCAACTTCGACAATCATCGACTCAAGTGACACGACCTTCCGGTCGGTCTCTTGACGCATCAAATATCAATATTTGTACAGATGCATCTTGCATCTTCACCGACGACCTTCAAAGACCCCCGATTCCTCGGCTGAGCTCCTTGATCCAGCCACTCACCGCGTGACTCTGGACGCATTGCCCGACAATCGACTCGACGACCCCAATTTCATCTTGTTTGGAACCGGACACTTGTCTTCATGTGTTCGACCATTTTGACTCGTCATCGAAGTACACTTGCTACAAGGGAGATATAAAATCTCCCCCGTGTCCTGCCTCGCAGCTTTTGCATGTTCACCATCTACGCTCCGCTTGGCGTAACACTTCATATCAGAGCGCAGCGGTGCTAGAGATTCATCTGACTACTTTACCAATCCAGAGGACTACCTATCACAAGCCGTCAGCGCACATCGCATGTCAAGACTCCGTAGGCTTCGCGACCATGATACGGAGCGAGCAAGCCCATCCGACAGCTAGCAGCGGGTCTTCAACGACGACTTCAATGATGGGGGAGCAGTACGTGCTTATGCACACAAACCCCAACGTGGCAACGAATGCTGGTGTTCCTGGCTATGTGGCAGCTGGATCAACCACGACGGCTCCGATGACCAACCAAGTCACGGATCCGACGGCATCAAAACCATCCGCCCCTGCGGACACCCTCGATGTTTGCAATGGGAACGACAGGTGGGACCAGACGATAGGAGAAAATCAACGAGAGAGTGGTGAACCGTGTATTCGCGCTCAAGGGGATCAACAACTATCTCCTCGACAACTCAACGTCGCGATGGAGGCTCTTCGCAACGCAAGTGCACGGGAAGCGGTGCTCCCCAAGAGTCCCAACCAAAAAAAAACCCAAGATTCGTTTGATACCACCTGAACCGTTCGATCATGTGAATCCTAAGGCACCGATGGTTCATATGTGACACACGAGCTTGGAGGTGTACTTCACCGCTGCTAGGGTCAATGACAATCAGAAAATTGTTTTTCTCACGGCCGCGCTTTTGCGCGGCACGACATTACGTTGGTGGTCCAACCTAAGGGCCATCCAACAACAACAGGAGACCGGGGGTCTCATCAACAGTGAACGGTGTCCGTCTCATATGGCCAATCGTATGCATTCTACCCTTGGAGCAGATCAACTTGCAATGGCAAGATGCACTAACACTAACAACCTACTGGAGCGAGTTATTGAGCGCAATGCTTGCACATTTTGGACGGTTGAACGAGAAGTTTGACGCCCGGTACGAGCTCCATTGTCGCCATGAACAATCCAGCGTGACACATATATACGGAGATTCCGCAAGATCGTCACTAGTACAGACATCGTCCCGGACGAACTCACTTATGACTACAACAACGGCCTCAAACGCCATCTTTGTAATCCAAAACGATTTACTGCGGATGATTGTAGCAAGAGAAAGGTTGGACAGCGCCAATTGGAACGCTTGGATCCACAAACCCTTCACCTGACGACCTCCCAACCACGATTATCATGGGAACAGAAAAAATCAGCCGGGGGACTCCTTGACTCCCATGGAAGTGGACGCTGTCAATCAGAGAGACATGCGCACCTGTTACAACTGTGGAAAGTTTGGACACGTCACTTGTAACTGCCGGAGTAAGTAACAAGGCAGAAAGGGGGAGAACCCATAGAATTGTGAGTCGGGAGATGGCAAAGAGAGTAGTGGAAGGGGTGACTTCTCTCCCGGAGGAGCAATCTCCACCAAATGATCGCCCATCCGAACGGCTCACAACAATGCAAAGGCTTTTTGAGATCACGAGTTTTGACGAGGGGTACGATGACGACCAACCAATGATACTGCTAAAAGTGCAAACCCATTGTTGCAAGAGTTGCACAACGGTACCAGCACTATTGGATGGAGGGTCCTCTCATAGTTCTATAAACAACGACATGGTGCAAAAGATATGTTTGCAAACCGAACCAGGGGTGATTGAAGGAAAAACCGTTTGACGGGAGATTTCAAATACGGAGACTCTGAGAACCACTACAACTACAAGTGGGAGACTTCCGAGAGGTAAAAGGTCTGGAGTCCTATGAGTGACCAGAAAATCATCCGTGGACAATATTTCCTCTACCAACACAAACCTTAAACATACTAGAACAATAAGGATATCTAAGTGGAAGTAAACAGTTCGAAGCGACAACATCCGTGCACGGGGGGAAGATGACAGCGAAAGGAGCAAAGGTGGGAGTAGTAGAGGAAGCCGCAGTGGCAAAGAAGCGACAACCAGTGCACCCGATTCCACTCAACGTGGCGAAAGGATACATCTGACGAGGGGCTCATGCGTGGCTTGTACATCTCAAGCCAATGGAGGAAGCAAAAGTGGCAGTAGCTGATTCAGCAACCTTGTCGGCCTCGTCTGCGTCAATCAAGTTTGCGATGGTTCCCGAGGAGTTCACATCTCTCTTCCAAGAGTTTGCGGACGTATTCCCTGACAAACTCCAAAGAACCTTACCACCTTAATGGAACATCGTCCATCCCGTTTAAATGAAACCCGACAGCCGACCCACAGATTGAGACCATGAGTTGACCACGGTGAAAGGTAACTTGACAAGATGCTCGGGCAAGGATTCATTTGCCCATCCATGTCACCGTACGCCATGCCAGTATTGTTTGTAGTAATGAAGAATGGTGAGATGGGGATATGCGTGCACTACAAGGCATTGAGTGAGGCTACCATGAAGAACCGCTACAGTCTTCCCCGTGCGGACAATCTTTTTGACCAACTCCCAGGAGCTCAAATGTTCACCTAAATGTTTTTCTTCTTCATAATGGCTATCACAAGATTTGCATGGCAGATGCCGACAGTGAGAAGATGTTGTTCCAAACACGCTAAGGGAATTTCGAGTTCATAGTCAAGCCGCTTGTACTCACGAATGCCCCAACGACGTTGATGGCGCTAATGAACAACATTTTTCGCCCGTACCTTGACGGTTTTGTCATGGTAAACCTGGACGACAGCCTTGGTGTACATCCGCACCCTGAAGGAGCACGATGGACATCTTCGAAAAGTTATCAAGGTCTTCAAGGTCAAAGAGATAATTGATTTTTGAAAACTCTCAAAATGATTCTCTCGTCGCCGTTCTGTTGAGTTTTTGGGTGACGTCATCATTTCCGGACTGATCACCATGGATTCAAAAAAGGTGGCACTGGCGGCAGATTGGCCAACATCGACCAACGTCCGAGCCGTTCATGTTTTTTGTGACTTCTGTAATCAATATACGCGTTTTGTACAGGATAGCGCCTGAGCGTCAGCGCCTCTCTCCGATCTTACTCGGAAATAAAAACAAGTGGCGGTGGGATATAACGAACAAGAAGCATTCACCGCTTTGCAGAATGTTCGAACCTTGATGCCAGCCGTGCGACTTGCTAATCCAATGGTGGACTACGTCATGGCTACAGACGCCTCTGACCGATCCATTGGCGCAACTCTCCTATAAGACCACGGCAACGAAGAACGTCCGGTCGCGTAAACGTCGCAAACTTGCATGGACCAGAAGTCAACTACGCCATAGGCGAGAAAGTGATGCTAGTATTCGTGAACGCATTTAAGACATGGCGGTGGTATCTTGAATGTCGCCGATGTGTCCTACGCACCGACTATCACGCACTGAAACATTTGAAGACAGAGCCAAACGTCTGTCGACGTAAAATTCGATGGATGGTGTTCCTCCAATCTGAGTTTGACTACGATATTGAGTATTAGCCAGGCAGAACCAACCCAACAGACACACTCAGCCGACAACCGGACAAGGTGACAATGGTAGCGACTCTTCAGCTGCAGCAAGGCTATGAACAGTATGGCGGATACGGCAGGGTAAATTTCTGGTATGAGGTGCCCCACTGGCCACGAAGATTCACTCGCTAGGTGGTCGTTCCCCCGAACAACATACTACTCAAATAATGCCATAACACTAGTCCAGGTAGACATTTCAGAAAAGACAAGATGCTGAAGAAGCTGGCAAAGCACTACTGGTGGTACAAGATGCAAACCGAAGTGGCCAACTTCTGCAAATATTGTGACACGTGTCAACAATGAAAATCCCGTCGCACACGCCCACCCGGACTTCTGCAATCCCTCCATATTCCGATAGAGCCGTGGACCAACATCTCCATGGACTTCATCACTAGATTACCGGTGACAACCGAGGGACATGATGCAATCCTCATGGTTGTCGACATGTTTTCCAAATTGTCTCACTTTATTCCGATGATGACCACTGTCACTGTTGGAGGAACAACACGGCAATTTCCAAGCAACATTGTATGGCAGCAAGGCATGCCAAGAGCCATTGTGAGCAATAGAGATGGTCAATTCACTAGTCGTTCGTGGCGCAAAATGATGACTCGTTACTATGGTCGGATCCAGTTTCAATAGCTTTCCATCCGCAAACCGACGGCCAAACCAAGCGGACCAATCAGATGCTTAAACAACTTCTTCAAACGTTGTGCAAACCACACGGGACAGATTGGGCAGCAAAGCTACTGATTGCCAAAATCGCATGTAACTCAACAATATCCACTACAACGAGTAAAGCTCTGTTTGGAGTGGTGTATGGTAAAGTTCTCGCCACACCAGCCAAAATTCACGCCCATATGAACATTCTCCCTGTTGACGCAAGTATGTCCAATGCAACTTCTCCACAATTTGGGATGAAACACGAGAGACACTCGCAAAGACACAAGCAACGATGAGGCAAGCAGTGGACCAAAATCACAGCGACGATGTGTTCACCGCTGGCGACAAGGTTCTCCTCAGCTCGACAAAAATCACACTCCACGGAGAAGACTATTTGAAACTAAAATCCCAATGGTTTTGACCATTCCAGATCGAGCCCATGTCAACCCCAGTGGTTGCGCCACTCAAACTCCTCGACACTTTGTAAGCTCACCTGGTATTCCATGTTAGCAGACTCAAGCAGTACTAGGACCCCACGGAGAACTTCTCTGGGAGGGATGTACCTCCCCCTCCTCCTTTTCAAGTGGATGAGGACACAAAGCATGTCATTGAAGACATCCTCCACAATTGACGAAGTGGCAAAACAACAAAACGTCTCGCCGAGTGGCAAGGCCACGATGCCACACATAACAGTTAGGAACCCTATGACAACCTCCGTGACGTGGATCACCTGATTGACGGTTACTACTACCGTCATTGAGCCATATCTGTACGCGCGCCGGGGCGCCGTGGCTAAAGGAGGGGGGGGGGGGGAGTGTTATGTACCAGACGTACACGAGTCCCTATTTTGTCCAAGCATGCATTTCTGTCATTACAAAAATAGCTCACTGTGCGTCGAGACTATGATTTTCACTCTGATGGTTGAGGGTAATTTGGCCAATTGCCCCCTCCCTCCAATGATCATTTTCGCACTTTCTGACAACTTCGAACAACTTTAAGAATCATAAGAATAGGTGACACGACCTTTTCTGTTGACTTCTTGATGCATTGAGAAACATCAATGTTCATAAAGACGCAGCTCACATCGTCGCCATCGATCTTTGAATTCCAATTCCTCAGCGGAGGTCCTTGATCCAATCACTCACAATGTGACTCGACAAGTGTCACTTGACATTCGTCTTGACGATTGTATGTCTCGTTTGAAAATTGACAATTGTATGTGTGCGACTGATCATTTCGACACTTTTCGTTGAATGACACTTGCTGCTAGTTGTAACTTGCTCTAGTGTCCCAAATTCTCCACCGTGTTGTACCTCACAACTTGTACCTGTTCACCAACTACACTTCATTTGACCGTTGGAGAATTTGGGACACTTGAGCGATTTGTGATGAGCGGTAAGTGTACTTCAATGACACGAGTCAAAATGATCAAACACGTTTGTATAGGTGTCAAGTGGTCATTTTTGTCACCACACAAAACAAGAAGCTTTACCAAGGAATTGGGGGAGTTTGAAGATCAACGGCGAAGATGCAAGATGCATATTTAACAATCTCGATTTATCTCGATGCATTGAGAAGTCGACCAAAAGGCTGTGAAACTTCTGTCGATGATTCTCATAAGTGGTCAAAGATGTCAGATATTTCCAGAAGGATCAACAAAGGGCGAGGGTAGTTGGTTGAATTGTCCTCGACCGTTGGAGCGAGTATCGAGGTATTGCTATGAGGTGGGCTATTTGTGTAATGAAAGATATTTCCTCTCGGAAAGATTAGGGACTCGTGTACGTCTGGTACCTAACACTTCCCCCTTTTTAGCCGCGACGTCCCAGCACGCGTATGGAGGTAGCCCAGTGGCAGCGGTAGTACTCGTCAATCTAATGATCAACGTCACGGGGGTTGTCATAGGGTTCCAAGCTGTTGTGCGCGGCATCGCAACCGTTCCACTTGACAAGACATTCTGTC
The DNA here is from genome assembly GCA_023375785.1 of Penium margaritaceum. Lineage (NCBI taxonomy): Eukaryota > Viridiplantae > Streptophyta > Zygnematophyceae > Desmidiales > Peniaceae > Penium > Penium margaritaceum. Next base: position 80,049 of record SZWC01009329.1, on the reverse strand, counting down.
ATCTTGCCATGTCGTTGATGGCTAACGATGTCCTCAATAACATACTCTTTGTCCTTGTCTACTTGTGCAGGAGGAGGGAGATGTACATCCCAGTGCGAGAAGTTCCTGCCGAGGTCCCGGTAGAGCTTGAGTCTGTTGATGTGGAACACCGGGTGAACTTGCGTAGTGTAGGGGAGTTCGAGTCACACAACCACAGGGGTTTGCATGCGCTCAATCTCAAATGGTCCCAACCGTTGGGGTTTGAGTTTCGAACAGTCGGCTCTGCGGAGTCTAATGTTTGTCGAGCTGAGGAGAACCTTTTTAGCCGGCGGTGACCATGTAGTCACTACGATGTCTTATAGTTTCTCTCTTCATCACTGCTCGTGTCTTTGCAAGCATCTGGCATGTTTTGCCCAAGATGGTGGAGAAATCGCGATGTTGGATGTTGACCATGGGAATGTTGCGTTGGCTGTGAAGTCCAGTGGGTGTGGTGGAAAGTTTGCCATACACCACTTTGAATGAAAGTTTACTTGTTGTGATGGATGTCACTGAGTTACATGTGAGTTATGTGGTCGGCAGTATGGCTGTAGAATTCTTTTCGTGTGGCTCGCATGATGTTCTGAGATGTTGTTTGAATGTCTGATTGGTGCACTTGGTTTGGCCGTTGACTCGAGAGGAGAACGTCATGGAAAGCTTGATCCGACTGCCGTACTGAGTCATCCATTTGCCCTGGAATTGGCTGGTGAATTGACCGTCTCTATTTCTTGTGATGGTTCTCGGCATGCAGTGTAGCCGTACGATGTTGTTTAGAAATATTCGTGCTGTTCCTTTGGTAGTGATGGTGGTCGTAGTCGGAATAGAGTGAGATTTTTTGGAAAACCTAGTGACAACTACAAGGATTGCATCATGCCTCTTGGGTGTGACCAGAAATGTATTGATGAAGTCCATGGACATGTCGGCATACATGACCGATCACCTCACCCCTAAATTTGCGTGTTTACAAGTGTATTGGGAAATGAACATAGTAGTGACCATGGACTTCTAACACAAACTAGTACATAGTACATATAATCCATGATAAGTAACACCTCCTGTAAGGAATGTATATCTGGGCTCAAGTGACATGAATTGATGTTAATGATTTCTGAAAAATGTTTGCACACATTAATACACTTTTTGATGCACCAATCGTCAAGTGTGAGTTTAGGGTGATTGACCATAACTCCGCTGACACGTATCACAGTATTTGCAAAAGGTGGCCACGTTGGTGTGCCAGTCGTGCTTTGCCAGCTTCTTTAATGTCTTGTCCTATCTAAAACACCCACCTAGACCGGTGTCATGGAACTATTCGAGCACCATGCAGCAAAGCTTGTCGTTTGGAGGTATGACCATTTGGCAAGTGAATCGTCGTTGCCAAAAAGGTGCATCGTGCAGGAAGTTGGACTTGTCGTATCCACCGTGATCATTGGAGTCACGTGTGAAAATTTTCTTCACATATGGATCTTGCTGTAGTTGGAGCGCCACTGCCTCATCCATTAAGTCTGGCCGGCAGCTGAGCGCATGTACGGGGATGGTTTTACCCAGCCATTATTCAATATTGCATTCAAACCCAGAATGGAGAATCTTTATCCATCGGGTTTGCATTTATGGTTAATCACCCCTAAAACATACACTATGTTTGTAGTGTACTTGTTACACTTAGGTATTTGGAAGTTTCACCGTACCTTCGTGGAAGCTTCAAGGTACCTTCATGGAAGTTATGCCTTGATTTCTTTTCTATTTCTTTTCATACATATAAGAATGTATTTGTATGATTCAATGCACAAAATTTCTCGGAAGATTTTTCTCACTAGTAAAGAACTATGGTTACATTCTTCTCAACTCCATTTGCAATTCATTGAGAACGACGTACATTTTTCCGTAAACCTACTAGATGGTATGTCTGTAATACATTATCTGGTCTGTTCCGGAACATGGAACTCGCCGGAACACAAACCGATATTTTATTACAATTGAGGTTGGTGTCATTGTTTCGCTTGATCGGGCACCTGCTGGGCTCCGCAATAGCGGGGCCAAGCAACCTCTCTTCTATCATCGGGGGGGGGGGGGGGGGATTTACGTATCCACGCACTCGCACAACTTGCAAACCTCATAGTCTCAATCAGAATTTATACCTGTTCACACAAGGGGTTGTGTGTTTTTAATTTTCTTGCTTTCCCTGCGTCCTGCTCACTCCCGCAGTAGCGGTGACCAGCAGGTTCTGTTTTCTTGGTGGGGTGGAACCTGCTTACTCGCACGACATGCAAATCCTGAAATCATCTCTTTGATCGTCGATAATCGTACATTGGCGTTCGGCGGGTTGGAAAACATTGTGTATTCCGTGTTTTTCCTCCAGTTAAACTGTATACACTCACCAGCTACACCAGCTAATACATTCGAGCATTCTGGGGGGGGGGGGGAAGGGCATCCGGATCTCATGACCCCTCCACTCCCTCCCCCCCTCCCTTTTCCTCAAAGCAAAAGTGTATTAGGAGTATGTCTAGTGTTCATGTAACTTATGGACATGTAAAAAATACATTCTTGTACATGATACATTAGTGTAAAAACGTCCATGCTTCACGATACACGCCCCAGATACAGTGACCCCATACACTTGATGGTTTTTGGGGGGGGGGGGGTCTCACGACGACGTGGTGACCGTTCCGCAGAATGCAGCCCTCGGACCTTGACGTCGTCCGACAGTCAAAGAACGAGATTGTCGATCACCGATCATGCTCCAACCTTCAATCTCCGTTTGTCAATCATCATTTACATATTTACCCAATTAGAAACAGTGATCTATGATTGTCAATTGCATCCGTTCAACGGCCAGAGACTGTTGCATTAGTTTTTGGATTTCTTTGTCTTCTATTGAAAAAGAAAACACCACCTAGATACACTTTGCTAATGAAATCGACCCTTTTGGGTGAGGGGGGGGATCTTATGCTGCCTCCCCCCCCCCAAAAGCTAAAATGTATTCGGATAGTGTATATGACCTGTGTATCTACTGAACAATTGAAGAATACAGAAGTGTACATGATACAAATGCAGGGTTCTCCACAATACATGCACCAGCTACAATAACCTAATACATTCAAAGGTTTTGGGGAGGGGGAGACATATCTCATCCTCCCCCCACTCCCCCCCCCCCCCAAAGTAAAAGTGTATTGGGAGTTTGTCTATGGTTTGTGTATCTTACGGAAATGTGAAGAACACATTCTTGTACATGATACACTTGTGTAAAAGACGTCAATGCTGCACGATACACGCCCAAGCTACAGTGACCCAATACATTCGATGGTTTTTTGAGGGGGGGGAGGAGGGGGGTCTCCTGACGACGTGGTGACTGTTCCGCATAATGTATCCCTCACACCTTGACGTCGTCCGACAGTCGAAGAACGAGATCGTCGATTGTCGATCGTCGATCGTGCTCCAATCTTCGATTTCCATTCATCGAACGTCATGCACGTATTTACGTCTAGAAACAGCGATCGCTTATCGTCGATCACAATCGATTGACGGCCAGAGACAGCTGCATTGGTGTTCTTTTTCTTTTTTTTTTTCTCTTCTACTAGAAAAGAATACACCAGCCAGATACACTTTTCCAATACAATCTACCCTTTTTTTGGGGGGGGGGGGGG
>SZWC01009329.1:23249-76073 GCA_023375785.1 Penium margaritaceum | reverse complement strand
GCAGTTCATCGCGGAGAAGTGAGATATTGAGCAATCACACAATTACGCTTGATAGGAAGCCTGCTTCCGATCGAAGTTCCAAATTCAGAAAGAAAGAATACGCTTGACACATTTGACCAATGGAAACGTTTAAAGACATATCTACGTCTATGGTACATTCCATCCAGAATTTCGCATGTTTATTTATCTCTGTTAAATTGTTTCATCCAATACCTAAGTCACAGGTTCATTATACAGAAATTTGCACGTGAACAGAATATGACTACCTTCTTATACAATTTCATGGAAATTACCAAAATTTGCACGTCTGATACATTGAATGTGGAGTGTATGAAATGGCCATGATTAACCATACCTCGCACAAGTTGTCGGGTTTTGGTCAGTCCGGTTTTGTCTGTTGCTTCTAGCTTTGCTACTTCTGCCGACATCCTCCGTCCCACACACAAAACTTGTCGCTTGGTATCGTTGGTTTCCACGTAGACATCACCACTGTTCCAGTCAAACTACGGATTATGCTACTACATGACATCACATTTCATAATGGTTTTTTTTAATCACTCATTGGACATGACCTCCAGACCATTAAATCCTGCAAGTCTCCCACTTGTAGTCATAAAAGTCCTCGGAGTCTCCGTTTTTGCAATCTTCCATTAATGGTTTTCCCTTTAAGCACCCGTGGTTCATTTTGCAAACCCAGCGTTCAAACCATATTGTTTCTTGCAAAACAACGAGAGGCTCCTCCATTCAATAGTGCCGGTACTGTTCTGCGACTCTTGCGACCTCGGGATCATAGTTTTAGTAACATCGTTTGTTCGTTTTTCTCGTACCCCTGATCAAATTCAGTGATCTCTGAAACCCTCCATGATATTGTGAGCCATTTAGATGGGCAATCCGTTGGCACAGATCACTCCTCTTGAACAATTGTCGCGCCTTTCACTCTTGCCCTTTGCCGTTTCCCGACTCATTTTTCTACAACTTCTCCCCCTTTGGGGCCAGTTTCTTTGTCCGGCAGTTTCGAGGGATATGCCTGACTTATTTGTTGTCGTAGCCGGTGTGTATATCTCTTTGGTTGACGGCGTCCACTTCCATTAGAGTAAAAGAGTCCCTCAACTGAAAAACATCTATTCCCACAATAACTGTGGTTGGGAGGTCACCAGCCTTATGATTCCTGGATCCGAGCATTGTAGTCGGCACTGCCGATCCTTTCTACTATTGTGATCATTCGCAGTAGGTTTTTCTGGATGCCGAAGATGGCGATCAATTGCCGGATGTCTTGTTTGAGGCCGTTGTTATAGTCAAGATAAAGTTCATCAGGGTTAATGTCCACACTAGTGATGATCTTGCAGAATCTCCACGTCTACTTTGCCATGCTGGGCTGCTGACGGAGACGCTGGAGTTTGTGCCAAGCGTCAGACTTCTTGTTCAGTTGTTTAAAACGTATGAGCATTTTGCACGAGAATCTGCTCCAAACGGTTGGTGGCATCAGCGCAGCTCACCATTGTGGGTTGATTTGCTATGAGGGTAGAACGCCTGCGGTTGACGATGCAAGACAGTTGTGGTTGGCCATCGATGAGGCACTGCCAGTCTCCTACTGTTGTTGGTTGGCCTTTGGATCAGACCACCAACTTAATGCCGTGCCACCAAGAAGTGCGACCGCGAGGTAATTTTTCTTTTGGTCGTTGTTGACCCCAGCAGCGGTGAAGTACACCTTCAAGCTCATCAGCCACAACCGAACCGTCGGTCCCCTAGAATTTATGGGATCAAACAGATTAGGAGGGGCCAGAAAATCTAGGGTTCGTTCAAGATCTTGGTGCTTCTATCAGACAATCTCTGCCTCTCGTGTACTTCCCTTGTCAAGAGCATCCATCGCAATGTTCATTTGTTTGAGTATATGGGTGTTCATCCCCTTGAGCACGGGGATACAATTCTCCAGATCCTTGTTGATCTGCACCTGTCATTCCAGCTGCAGACGCCGAGGCTTTCTGTAGGGGCGGCTGGTTTACCGCCGTCGGATCCATGACCGGATTGGTTGTCGGGGCCATCCGGGCTGACCCATCTCCCACATAGCCTGCCACGACAGCGTTTGCTGTTGCTTCAAGGTTCACGTGCATAGGCATGCTTCTCCATCACCAAATTTGCCGTCAACAACCCGCTGCTAGTAGTCAGATGCACTTGCTTGCTTCACGTCGTATTCATGAAGTCTGCAAAGCTTATACGTGCAAAATGCGCTGACTGCTTGTGTGAGGTAGTCTGATGAGAGATGAGTAAAGTAGTCTGATGCCTCTCCAGCACCATTGCACTAAAATACAGAGTGTTATGGCAAATGGAGCATAGATGGTGAAAAAGTAGAAGTTGCAAGGCAGAACACAGTTTGAAAATTGGAAAAATTGAGAAATTTATGAAAAGCAGTAAGTTTAATTCAATGACAAGTGTCAAAATGATCGAACACATGCCAGGTTACAAATGAGGTGTAGTCGGAGTTTTTGGGTTGAACGCCAAGCAACAAGTGCAGAGTTGCGTCGTGAGTGGTAGGATCAATAATCTCCGCTGAGGAATCGTGGGGCTTCAAAGAGCGACAACAAAGATGCAAGATGCATCTTTATAAATCTCTGCGTATCTTGATGCGTCGAGAAGTCAACCGAAAGGTTGTGAAACTTCTCTCATGATTCTTGAAAGTGGTTGAAGTTGTCAAAAAGTACAATAAGGATCATCGAAGGGTGAGGGAAGTTGGCCGAGTATTCCTCGACTGTCCGAGTGAAAATGGAGGTCTCGCTATGCGGTGGGCTATTTGTGTAATGACAAAAACATCCACTTGGAAAGATTAGGGACTCGTGCACGTCAAGTATGTAACAATATGCTCGTAGGAGGGAGTTCTAATTCTTTATGGTGATGCCGTTCAACGCTCGGTATTCCAAGCACATCCACAATCCTCCGGTTTCTTTCTCACAAAAAAGTATAATGCCGTGTAGGATGACATGGAGGGTCTGATGAACCCTTGTCCGAGCATCTTGTCCATCTGCTTCTTGAATTTGTTTAGCTCTTGATTGCTCATACAATAGGTCCCTTTACCGTCGTACAACTACCCCACCTCAAGAGCATTTGGTGGTCGATGTTCCACTTCAATGGTAGCTCTCAGGGAAGTTCATCAGGAAAAACCTCTCCAAATTCCTCCATGAGCTCTACAAAATCCCTTGGTAGGGTTGGGAACTTTTGAGGTGTCAAGGCTGTTGGGGTCGCCTTGGCAGCTATGATTTCTTCCATTTCCCTTCCTTCTACGTGGACTAACCACGCTTTGAATCTATGCTTCAGTTATGTTTTGGCTACATCTAAGGAAATCGGGTGGCATTTGTGGCTGTCGCAACATCATCTACTACTTCTCATAACAGCCACAACGTTTTGGGTCGCTCGACCACAGGAGGGTGTTGCTTTTTGCCATTAATGCTGACGTAAACTGATCCGCTGCTCCAATCAACCTACAGATTGAGCCAGCACAGGGAATCTCAACCGATGACGATTTCTTCATCGCTCATTCGGCAAACCCTCCAGACCGTTGCGTTGTGTATATCTCCAATTTGCGGTCGGAGTGGTTCTTGGAGTCGACGAATCTGTAGCCTCCCATCAACAATTTTTCCTTCAAGCACCCCTGGTTTTGTTTGCAACCCCAGCTTCCGAACCATGTCGTTGCTACAGAAACTGTGAGAAGCTCCTCACTCTTGTAGTGTCGATATTATTCTATGAACTTTACAACCGATGGGTTGTACCCATAGCAGTTTTGCCGGTTGGTCGTCATTGTACCCCTCATTGAACTTTATGATGTTAGGAACCCTCATCTGCAATGATGTGATTTACTGATATGGGTTTTCGGCCGGCACAGAATTTTCCCGACCGGACAAGAGCCTAGCTATCCTCTACTGTTTTGTTGTTTCTTGACTCCTCGCTCTCTTTCTGTGACTTCTCCCCCTTTATCTGCATTATTGTTTCCGCTTTTAGCAGTTGCGCAAGATATGGCCATGCTTCCCACGGGTCTAGCACAACCGTTGATCGCGTTGATCGACGGCGTTGATCTCCATCAAGGATGAGGTTTCCATTGACCGGGAATTTCCTCCGCCACTATAAGAGCTGTTGTTTTTGGGTCGCCAACCATCAAATTATTGCATCCAAGTGGTGGAGTTGGTGCTATCGATGTGGTCAGCTGCTGTGATGATTTGTGCAAAGCAGCATTGGGTGCCCAAAATGGTAATTGCTCGCTAAACATCTCACTTGAGGCCATTTTTGCAGTACAAACATGGTTTGATGGGGGCAAGGTCACTACTGATGATGGTCTTGTAGAAATGCCGAGTGTACCCCCTCGCACTGGACTGTCAGAGTAGATGTTGGAGTTTGTACCGTGCGTCGGACTTCGCGTTCAACTCCCGAAAGCAAGCGAGTGTTGCGTGCGTAGAGTTGTTCAACGTCTCCAGTGGTGCAAGAGAGCCATGCCATGTCAGTCTTATTTGCTCAAGAGGTCGTACGCCCATGGTTGACGATGTGAGAGAGGTCACGCAAGTCATTGATCCGCCGCCGCCGATTTCCTGCTACTGTTGGATGAACATTAGATTGGACCACCAATTTAGAGTCGTGCCATGAAAAGGCAAGGTTACGAGGTCATTTTTCTCTTCTTTTTCATTGTCAAATCCAACAATGGTGATGTTCACCTCAGAACTTGTCAGCCTCCTCATGACAGTCAATCCCTTGGAATTTGCGCGATCAAATGTTTGGGAAGGGTCGGTCGAATTTGGGGTTCACTCGAGAGTTACGAATTTCTCTCACTGAGTACTACTTTGCATGTACAATGATTTTGAATGTCCCCCATGACCACGTTTAGCTGTTGGATTAGATGGGTGTTGAGGCTCTTGAGTCCCAACAACTTCTGGTACGGGTTTTTGTTGATTCGTGCATGTCAATATGTGCCTCCTATCATGCCAGATGTTGTTCCAACAAGTTCCAATGAGGGCAAAGGGTTTACAGAGCCTGAGGGGTCTGTTATCGGGTTTGCATTTGGGTTCGAGTTTTGTTGGGTTGGGTTGGGTTTGCCATTTTATGCAAAGGTCACCAATGCCGCCTGGTTTGCTTGGAGAGCGTCGTTGTTTGCGTGTTTCTGGTCCACCATCACCGGAGTACTCGCCACGGACTACTGCTTGTCACCGAGTGCGCTTGCTCTATTCACCGCTGTCGTTGCAAAGTCTACAATATTCTAAACTGTGGAGATGCACCAAGGAATTGTGCAAGGTTGTTGCTAGGTAGTTGATGCATCGGTTGCCCCTCTAGCACCACTGCACTCTGATGCCAATTCTTACGCCAAGCGGGACGTAGGTGGTTCACAAGGATGAGGTTCACAACAAAAGAAGATTAAAGGATTTGGAATGAATGGAGAACTTGCATTAAGCAGTTAGTGTACCTTGATGATAGGAATCGAGTGATTCGAGCACATACCGTAGCGATTTTTCATTTCTATTTTTTAGTTGTCACAAATTTAATGATCCTTCATTTTGATTAAAAACAATCGAGTTCAAATTAATTCCTGTTCTATGTAAATTCGTTGAAGAAAGGGGTCATGGTCTCTTAAATTCGGCGACTGCTCGAGCTAAAAAATTCCGTGATCCTTGATTTCGGCGATCGTGCTATCGGCAATGGTTTCTTGTAGCGCACGCACGCGCAAACTCCTCGTGCAAATGATCTGTGTCGTTCCATTTTTGGTGCCTGCAACGGTCAGCAACATTGCTGCTGTTGCCGGTGCTCTTGTGTCGACAGCGCACAGGTGTGCAGCGGCTGTTCAGTGCACTGTCGACACGAGTGAGCCTCACATTTAATGAGAGGCGCACATAGGTGTGGGATTCATTCACTACCAGCACCAACAGCACTACTCACGTCATCCTACTCTCAGTCTACAGACATGGACCGCTTCTTGAAGGTGGTTTTGCCGGAGGAACGCGCTCGCCGTCTACACCATGCAGCGCGTCAGGGCCCTCCGCCACGTCCATCTCCACCCAAGCGCCCTGTGGGTCGTCCGCGCAAAATTCTAGCACTGACCGTTGATGAATCCATCGACGCTCGCCCTTCACCTGCCTACGTCGGCACCTACGTGGATGACAAGGAAAAGGCTGCCGCAACGGACAGCCTGTTGACGTTGCCCCCTGGTGTGCCCCTCGCAGCGTGCATGGCAAACTCTACGCAACGCACCCTGACGCCTCCAACCCCGACCACTTCCGTGCACGATGCTCCTCCACGTGTCTTCAGAAACTACGCTCCTGGTGCTTCTTCCTCCTCGGCCGCCCTTCCCTCGGAGGCCACGCGTGCATCTCCACCACCGGCTGGCAAGCCCACCCCTCGTCACCGTTTTTTGAGCAAGGAGAAGGGGAAGGCGCATTTGGCTGGCGAACCCGGTCGTTGCTCCGATGTCGAGGACCCAGCCATGGCTACTCCGGAGCTGCCATCTTCCCTCCGTCGGTCCGAGCAAACTGCTGATCGACGCGGTCAGCCAATGACAACGACAGCTCCGTCTGCTGGCCGCACGACCACACCAGACACGTCAGACGAGGAGAGCGGTTACTCTTTGTCATCATCGGAGGAGCAGTCGAGCGACGACAGCACCGACACCGAATGTAACGCCCTCTACATGTCAGAGGGCACGAAGACGACGTCCGTTCCGTCGAGCGGAAGTTCCGTAACTTCCAAGAAAAGGGGCAAATATTGTGACTGGTTTGGTAGCGGTCATTTTCAGACCATCTTTCGTGTGTACAAATCTCAACCGTCGGCATATGCCACGGCCATGCATCTCACACGAACGTTCAGGACTCCACATGGATTTTCTGTTTTTGATAGACTTGCTCCGAGCACTGTTTCTGGATGGTTTATGGATGTGACCAAGATTTTGAAGAGGCATTACGAGGGGGCTGTTCTCGCTGCAATTGCATGTGCGCCCTCCTCACCAATCAGCGAGAAGAACCGGAAGCATGACTGCCAAGGAAAATGTGCTTGGCTTGCCGAGCACCCGTCGATCGTCGATGCAATCTGATCGACGCTCGACCCGGCTTGGAAGGCCGGGCACGCTCTGAACTCGAAGGTCATATGCCATGAGATCCGTGGGGTGATGGCAAGGCACACTCCAGATCAGCTGGAAATTCTCGGCAAACGCCGAGAATTTGCCCGTTCATGGGTGCAGACATTTGTCCGCACAGTAATGGGCTGGTTGTGGAGGAGCGGAACGACTGCTGCCCAGAAGCTGCCAGAAGACTTTGAAGATAAGATTCTGAAGTTTCATCAACGTGCAGCTTGCATGGCCACACTGTATCGCATCAAACCCTTCCTCGTCATCAACGGTAACCACACGTCTATTCAACTGCTGCCATCTGTCGGCCACACGTACGCACCCCGAGGCAGCAAGGACATTTCCATCATGGGACTCGAGGACAATAGGGCGATAACCACCCTCGTGGCCTCCATGATGACCGGAGACCTGCTCCCCATGCAGCTCATATTCGGCGGAAAAACTGCGCTCACGCTGTAAAGGTGACCGAGGCTGGATGGAACCTGACGTGTACGCCCTCCCATTGGGCGAACTTTGAAACTACAAAAGAGTGGGTGAGGTCTATTGTTTTTTCGTACTACAAGCGGAATTGCCCAGCACTTGGTGTCTGCGAGGGCGAAGAGTCCCTCCTCCTCGTCCTCGGCACTTGGCGTCCGCACTGCAGCGCGTCCTTCCAGCTCTGGCTGAAGGAAAACTTCTGGTACATGCATACCATGTACATCCCTGCACGATGCACAGGCAAAGCGCAACCCGCGGATGTCGGCATCATCCTCCCGCTAAAGAACAAAATGGAAGAAATGTTCTCGGTGTGGGGTGCCGAGCGCAGCCGTCAAGGCGCCAACATGAACATGGGCATGAAGGAAATCAAAGATCTGGCACGTGCATGGTTTTACGATGCATGGCAGTATATTTGTGATGAGGAGCCCATGGTGAAGAACGCATGGGCTCGTGCGAACTTCACCCGTGTGTTTGATCCTACATTCCAGAGCGAGGCCGCTCCATATGCGGGTCAGCTTTTGTTTCGCGATGAGCCCATGGAGGAGGAGGATGAAGTGGTGTGACATGTATGATTTCCTTACCATGTGTTCGGAGTTCAAATTCAAACCATGTCTTTCCATGTTCAAGTGTTTGAATTTCTGCACACGTGTCAGAAGCGATAAAGGGAGGACAGTTCGGTTTCACGAAAGTGAACTCTCATCGAAAGGATTTTCTCACAAATTACAACGTCGGTGAACAGAAAACTAACCCCAAACAGAATAGGACAGTGCCACACACACAGACATGCAAAAGTTGACCATATACTCTTAAAATCGACGAATGCATTTTCAAATTATTTTGCGTATCCTATGAATTCGATTAAAAAAAAAACTGCCGAAAACCAGCGAGAACCCAAAACATTAATATCCAAATCAAGAATCAGTAGGGTATATGCAATGCTGAGAATGAGAATGAGGCATATGTCGGGTTGTTGGCGCTGGAGCCAAGCAACACGTGTGAGGTCGCATCGAAAGTGGTTGATTTGAGAAGCTGCGCCAAGAGGTCGGGGGGCTTCAAGAATACAAAGGCACTTCTTTATGAAATCATAGCACCTTGAAGAAGCTAAATGAAAATGATCATGACATTGATATAGTCTGCGACACTTCTGTCGACCATTCTGGATTGTGGTCGAAGTTGTCATAAACTCTTGCAGCATGACACCGAAGGTCAGGGCAGTTGGCCAAAATGCCCTCGGCCGGACGGGGTAAAATTTTTGTTGTTGCGTGGTTTGTGAATGCGAAGACAAGAATTCCCACTCGTGAAGCTTAAAGACTTGTGCATGTTGGTGACGTAACAGAGTTCACTATTAATTTCAGCTTATCCAAGTATTTGAAATACAAGAATGCTAGATCTATAGAATACAAAATGAAGGTCATCAAATCTAGTGATTTTGAAGTACAAGTATGATATTTGACATTATTTCAATAGAAACAAGGGGTGGACATGGCATCACAAGTCATACACCTGAAAATTATCATTGTTTGGGATGTTTCTATCGGAACAAATTCACCACCAACATTTTCCTTTGTGTAATGATCAATAACATGAAACAAACTAGTTTTTAGGGGGTCTAGTAGTTTACCTTGAAACATAACAATGCAAAATACATCCCACTTGTTTCCTCTCTGAAGAGGGGTTCTTTGTTTGCACCTTCAGGGGATGATTGAATTTATAATGTTGAAGAAATGGTGCAAGACGTTTCAACCGGGATTTGGAATGATATCATGCGCTGACCGAGTATTAGCCTTCCTGGGTGCTGAGTGTGAATTTGGACCAACGTCAATGTTGAAAAGGAAATCCAACATCAATGGTTCATTTTGCTTGCTGAAATTTTTATGTTTTGCATGCTTTGAGAATATTTCTCTTCCTTATGCAACCACTCTGAGGACATCGTTGTCCAACCACTGGCCAGTGATCCTTATACTAACGACAGGATTGCGCGTACTAACATAGCCATCAAACAATCGTTGCAGTATTGGCGTGAACTACATGGCCCTATTTGGGTCGCCTTATTGCCAACCACTGAGCTCGCCTCCAACGAGGTTCCATCCAAGTTATTGGTTTCCTGGATGAAGACAGCTACATGGAAAGACCCAAACAAGGACGGAGGAAAAATCCATGATAGATTTTACGGGTGTACCATTTGATGTTGGAAACCATGTCCTACAAAGTAGCACGGGCACCAAGGTGTGAATGTGGAGCTCTGTTGAAACCTAAGTGGTTGGAGACATCCGTGTTTGAAGAAGTGTGCCCGGTAAATTCACCAAAGTTATGCCCAAAAGAACAATGAAATGAACTCAACCTCTAAGGCCAGTTGAATCAAGTAGAAAAAAGACCAAAGAAAAAACCACTTGTGACAAGAGTTTATCGACAAGTGTCAAGACTATAACATTGGGCACAATAGCTAGGAGTCTCAAGATAACATCACATAGATTGGTGATTCGATAAAAAATCATTTCAACTAGCACCGACCATCATTGGGATGTGGCAAGGTGTTGCAACATGGAAGGGGATGTCGTTATGTTCCCGATGTACATGCATTCCAAAAATGCGTAGATACTTATATTCTTTCTGCTACTGCCCTCCTTCGTTGACTTCTAAATCTTCAATAAAGCATGGTCATTGTGCTTAATTTCTTAACATATACATGATCCCATTGGAGCAATGAAAAACTTAGCAACCCTTGACAAAATTCACACAACTGTCATTTTGCCACATTGCTGAGAAACTAGTGGCATGAGTGAAATAGGTGGAGATGGAAAAACATGTTTTGGTGTGCAAAGTCTAGTCTCAAATGGTCAATGGAGGGAGTTGTAAAAATCATACATTAGAAGGTAGTGTAGAAACTTTAGTTTTGATTAAGAAGACACTAGTTTGGTATAGTAGTGAACTTTATCTGTTTGCAAATGGGGAAGAAGATGTATCTACATGTATGAATACCAATAAATGAATGCGGTAAGTTTGATGTTTCAGGGGTCCAAGAAGCACAAAATAACTGATGTCGTTGTCTTATTTGAAATCCTGGGACCTCGTGAACTACTTCAGGGGATCATTATAAAATGAATCACTTTCAATTAAAGGAATTTTGAAAGGTGGAAATGGATGTCATCACTTGTGTCGTGCCTTTGCAAAAGTTGTCATAGTTTTCAAAAACGCCAAAATCTAAACACCAACAATCAGGGTAGTCTTTCAAAATGCTATTTACATACGTGAGAAGGTTCATGCATCCACACATAATGAACAAATGTAGCCACTCGCGGATTTGGGGGAATTGTGGAAGCCAGGGGTAGCAATTCTCCACCTTTTTCATCGTAATTCCTAGCACGTTACTCGCAGATGGTCAAGATTTGCAAAAACACCTGCAAAGAGAATGATCACTAACTTGTACATTATTGTAGGCCTCAGGATGGTTGTTTTTTGAATTGTTTCCCTAATTCTTCATGAAAAATTATATCTTTCCTCCATTGTTGTTGCTTTATGATGTCTTTAGTCACAAGTATCCAAATCGTTTCCTCTTAGGTAGGTGGTGGTAGCGGGTACCTCCCATCATAAGAATCTCTTTCCAAGGTCTTGGTATAATTCAAGAATTTGACGTGGATTACCAAATGGATAGAAATTATTTACACGTGAAGCACACCTACAGGTCGCTATATGCTTTCTATGTTGGAGCGGCTTGAGAACGTAGGCTTCAGTTTTACGGAGTCATGCCTTCACATATTGTTTTTCTGATACAAAGTAGGATGTGATCATCCAAAGTGCAGTGTTGTTGGGAGCTTGTATGATGTCACTTCAAAGGGGAAAATTTAGTTTTTGTGGATGTTGTGGGATGTTTTCCAGCTCATTGTTGGCATCTCAATTGTCCAGTAAGTGCTACCAAATCCACGAGCGTGTGATTTGTTCACTTCACATGACAACATAATTGAGGATCCCAGGACATTGGTCATTTGATCAGTTACTCGCAGTACATAATGAGATGTCATTCGTAAATTGTTTCTAGTGCAATAATTGTTATGTATTCAACAATATTTACTAGAGAATGGCCTCACCATTCCTTTACTGTTAAGGGTCATGGTGGTTGGGATGAAACATGTATTGTTGAAGTAGCACTCAATAACCATATGAATTGCAATAGCTCCCTCTATTATAGTGGGTAAAAGGGCTAGAATACTAATGGATATGTATCACCATGAATTGGTCACTAATGGTATAGGTTATGGTGATACCGGGTGTTTGGTTCATCTGTACATGTCCTCTGCTAAATGTTTCAAAGTTTGCAACAAGCAATTGTATTCTTTCATCTTCCCTAAGAAACTCAATTTCGCACATGTTTATGTTGGAATTCGATTGAGACAGGGGCTAAAACCTGCACCGGATATTAGACAAGTAGGTGTCTGCTAGTCTAGTAGGGTTTGACGTAGACAGACGTACTTCTAACCCCTTGTCTGTCGGATGGATACGAGGGTGCCAGAAAGTGAAAAATAGGTTGCTCGAAGAAAAATCATCTGGCATAACATTTGGATAAAGGATAATCTACAGTGTTAACACACTTTTCAGAACTCAATTTGGAGTCCATTTGAGTGAGATGTGGATTTCCAAAGTTTGGAGATCATGGCCGGGTTCAAGTGACAACCGGAGTACCTTCAACACAAAGGACGGCAGAATTATTGACCAGGACTGCTGAGAGCGGCCTTCAAGGAGAAAATCCAGATGGAGGACCTCTAGAAGACTTTATGGAAGGAGCATTCTACAACTATTGGCCATGCAGGTCGTGTGAGACACGATTCTCATGTGTGACAAGGTGACTACTGCTCATCCCGCTAGGCTAGGAGAGTGTAATAGAAGGTCAACTTTGACAGAGTGTATCTCAGTGCTCCCTAAGCCAAATGAAGCATACAAGGGCTTGTTGGAAAGCTGTGATGATGTTATTTCTCACTTAAGAGCTTATTGAGAAGTTTTTGTTCTTTGCAAACCTACATTTGCTCCCATTATTTCTGTCCGTGCAACTTGCACTCCCTCTCATAAACAATTGGTCCTGTCCAGGCGGCTCTTAGTGAGCCCGATCACCTCCCTAAGGGTTGCCCCGGTTTACATAAGTGGTATCAGAGCTAGAACAATTCTTTTACTCATCCTTGAGGCATTCCTTGTACCTTGCTGTGTGAGAGAGTATTTTGGGGGCTGAACAATGCACTACCATGGCAACATCAGCTTTGCTGGTGGCCGGCATGAACATCCC
This sequence comes from Penium margaritaceum, assembly GCA_023375785.1. NCBI lineage: Eukaryota > Viridiplantae > Streptophyta > Zygnematophyceae > Desmidiales > Peniaceae > Penium > Penium margaritaceum. Next base: position 63,237 of record SZWC01009329.1, on the reverse strand, counting down.
CAAGTTTGAAGGCAAGAACTTATTCAACTGAAGCCACAACGTGAAGATGGTGCTCATGGAGAATAGTCTATGTAGCCAGGTAGATGAGAAGGAGAATGAACCTATAGAAGGCTCCCTCTCTCCTGGCGAGGCCCATACCTACCGCGAGAAGCGTGACCACGCCCTCGTCACCATCTACCTCTACCTCGCCGAATGGTAGCAGCTCCTTGTCCGTGGCATCCCAACGCCAAAGGAGGTTTGGAGAAATCTTGATTCCACTTATACCTCCAAGTCAATCCTTCCGAACATGCAGCTACATCATCACTTCCACACTGTGAATATGGATGAGTCTGGATCCATGATTAACTACATCAACATGGTGAAGTCTCTATCTGACCAGCTTGTTACGATTGAAGACCCTGTTAAAGAGCATGTTCTCATGCTAACCATCCTCTCCAGTTTTCTTTGCAGCTACACTCCTACCATTTTTTTCCTCAGACCAGCGTGGCACCAAACTCTCCCACGGCGATGTGGAGGAGAGCCTGTTGTTTGAGGAGGAGCGGCATAGGGGAGAGGAGGGCGGAAGTGGATTGGACGTTGCTCTCATCACCAACTTTGGTCATGCGGGTGGCGCTGCAACCAGGAGCAACGGCGTGGGAGGGAAGAAGAAGGGAAACTGCCAATACTACAAGAAGCCGGGCCATTGGAAGCGCAAATGCCGGAAGAAGGAGGTGGACTTTACGGCTGGAGTGGGAGCGTAAAGTAGTCCGGCACTTTTTCAAACACAGCAGATTGGGAGAGTGGATTCGTGAAAACCATCTGGGTCCTCCATGTCTCCGACAACATCGCCTTGTTCTGGATGACCGACTCGGGAGCCACGTGGCACATGACGTGTCGTCGGGAGTGGTCCATTGTTTACGCCGCCATGGAGCCTCGTCGAGTGTACATGGGGGAAAATCATGTGCAGATGGTGGTTGGGGAGGGTGAGATTGTATTTTGTACTTCTGTTAAGAATAAGCACTTGGAACATTGTGTGAATGGGGTGCTCCATGTTCCGGGTCTGGCAGCTAAACCCCTCTCCGTCTCTTCTCTCGTCTCCAAAGGCATGCACATTTGCTTTGAGAATGGTGACTGTACCATCTCTTCCCGTGCAGGTTGTCTGCTTGCAAAAGCGGACAAGGAGGACAGTCTGTACCACCTCTACATGGCTTTGAAGAATCAAGCTGACTCTGCATTGGCGGCAAGAGAGAGAGAGAAAATGGCATTGGCCTGTAGCACCACCGGCTTGGTCACCTCGGCTTTGGCGCCATCATGTCCATCGAGAAGATGGTCTGCGGCCTGGAGCTCAACAGGGTGAAGCAGCCAGGCTTGTGAGACTTGCATTGAAGGGAAGCAAGGCCGCTCTCCTTTCATGGGGGAAGGGAATGGGGCGGCTGAGCTTCTCTCACTTGTTTGCTCAGTCCTTGTCCAGCAAGTTGTACTTTATCACGTTCATGGATGACAAGTCAAGGAAGATGTGGGTGTCCTTCCTAGCTAGAAAGGATGAGTATTTGGTGCTTTCAAGGTGTGAATTTCTGCTGCACAAGATGAGAGTGGCAGGCGGTTCAATGTGCTTTGCACTGACGGTGGAGGAGAGTACCTGTCCGACAATTTCTGCAACTTCCTCAAGTGTCACGGGACCAGCCATGAGGTCATCCTACCTGGAACACCGTAGTTGAACAACGTGAATGAACGCGCAAACCACACACTCATGGAGTGTGTTCACAGCATGCTCCAAGACGTGAAGCTCCCGTCAACATTTTGGACGGAGGCGGTCAACACTGCCGTGTACCTCAGAAACGGGGAGTCCCACGCGTGACATGCCGCTGACAACACTAGAGGAGGCATGGAAAAGACGCAAGCCAACAATGATACACTTGAAAGTCTTTGGGTGTGGTGTATTTTCACACGTACCTGCCGGTAGCCACATCAAGCTCGGCACAAAGTCGGTGAAGGCTGCTTTCCTCAGCTACGACACCATGGGATACCGCCTCTACAACCTCGCTCTACGCAAGATCATCTGCAACCGTGACGTGGTCTTTCAAGAGGACGCAAAGGGCTGGACTTGAGGCCCTATATCCATAGTTCCACTTACTCCCACACGTGTACCGAAAGTGGGAGAAGAACCGGTAGCAGAGGAGGGCGGTGCGAAACATGGCGACAATACAAAGACAAGGAAGTGGAGGGAGCTTAGAAGGAGAAGAAGAAGGAGCTAGCATCCACATCTGATGAGGAGGAGGAGCAAAGCAACAAAAAGCAGTTGTCACGACGGTCAGTACGCATCAACAAAGGTGTGAAGGACAGTGGGGAGAAGCTACGACGGTCTGAGAGGCTCGCAAAGAAGCAGATGCAACAAGGGGAACGGCTGAACCTGTGCACCATTTTACCACCAACAAAGTCACCTGACCTCGAGCTCCTCTTCCTCACCGTCACCAATGACCCAGCCACCTTCACCGAAGCCATGCGTAGCACCGAAGCAGCAGATTGGCATGCTGAAAAGGAAAAGCTAGGTAGCAGGTTGGGGCAGCAGTGTTGTTGATGCAACGTGCGGGCTTCCACACTCGTTGCTTAAGTCTGCTACCCCCTCAGTCTACTGCTTTACAGTCTAATTCAGGAAGCTCCGGGTTTGTTACTCAAAAACGCGCACGCCAGTGTTAGCGCCAGAAGGTAGCTGAAAACTGAAAGTGACTGATTAGGAATGAAGAATGAGCAGCAATGGGAGACCCCTCCAAGTTCTAGCTCCCCCTAGCTCTGCAGAACTTGTTACTCGGCTAACCAGCCAATCAAGAAATAGTCGTAGACCTATTTTCTGGCAGGCAGGGTTTTCTCGGTGAGCCCTGGTAGACGGCCGGCAGCCCAAAACCCGGGCGTCGTCTTTTTTGCCTGAAAACTAAACCATACCAAAGCACAGACGCTGCGAACGCAGTCGTGTGGTCAGAATCAGCTAGAAGAATAGCAACAAAGAGTTATGGCTACCTGAACCCAGGCAGTGCCTACGATGGTCCATGATACCAAACAGTGCCAAGAAACACAAGACATGGACCCTAGACAGAGCATGACATTGCAGACGCAACGATATAGTGAAATCCAACGCCTGACGCATGCAGATAGCATCTGCGGTGGCAGTGACTGCCAACGACCCGACCGCCGAGGAGGCCTATCGATGGAGATGAGCACGTTGCCGTAGAGAGGAGGCTCCAACGAACTGCGAGTAGGCTTCACCGTGTGTTGGCTCCACCAGACGACACTCCAGCAGCGTCGAATCTTGCCGTCAGTCATCTGCACGCCATGTACACAAGCCCGGAGGACACAATGAGGATGCACAAAAACCAACACTCCCCCATGACTCACAAGCGTAGTGCACATGGGCGAGCAGAGACACAGTCAACAGTCAGACTCCCCCAGAGCATGCAGATATGCAAGCAAGGACATCGAGAGCCACTCACGAACGCACACCGACCAAATTGATAGCCTTCTTGAACGAGTCGCGCTTCAATGACTTGGTCAACAAGTCAGCCAGCTGCCGTGTTGTCTCAACCCACACGATGCTGATGCTGTCATTATGTAACAACGAACGCACATAGTGATACTCAATGTTCATGTGCTTTGTGCGTGTGTGATGCACGCCGTCATTGTCAGCAATGGCCATGGCACTCTCATTGTCACAATGCAACGTGATGGATGCGACGGACTGACGCAACTCAGACAACAGACGACACAACCACACACTCTCACATGCGCCTGAGCCAAAGGCCACGTCCTTGGCCTCAGTAATGCTATGTGCAATGCACCCCTGCTTGCCACTACGCCAGGTCACACCCGTGCCACCATCCAGGAAGATCCAATTTGTGCGACTCTTACCGTATGGACTGCCGGCCCAGTCACTGTCGGTGTAGCCCACCGCGACGACAGATGGCTAGCGGCGGAACATAAGACCTCACCGAGGAGTCAAGACGACATAGTGCAATACTTGGACCGCGGCCTCAAAGTGGAGGTGACGCGGCTCCTAAGAAAACAGAGCCAGGAGGTTGACAGCGAACACAATGTCTGGGCGCGTCGTCGTTGCCAGGGACATGATTGACGCGATGAATCGTAGGTTCGTGGTCACGTCAACTGGCTCCCCCACAACGGCTGGGTTGGGAATCTTCAGCTTCATCTGGCCATTAGGTGACATGGGTGAAGATGCACTTGGCACGAGGGGCAGGTCCTCGGCAAAGCGAGTGGACAGGGTCTGCACATAGGTAGCCTGGTGGACGTGCAAGATGCCCTGGGAGGGATCATGCTCAAGCTCCATGCCCAGGAAGACTCGGGCAAATCCGAGATCCTTCATTTGGTAGGCAGTGTGCACCAGATCCTTAACACGCTGGATGCCAGCCATGTCAGGTGATGTAATGAGGAGACCGTTGACGTAGACCAGGACAGCGGCGAGGGTCTGGCCTTGTGGACTAACGAACAGTGTGGGGTTAGCGATGCTGCACTAGAGGCTGCCGCAAAGGAGCGTGCTACTGATCTCCTGGTTCTATCACCGAGGTGACTGCTTCAAGCCGTAGAGGGCCTTCTGCAGCCGCCAGACTCTCCCAGTGCCGTCGTCGAAGCCTGGAGGCTGCACCATGTAGAGCTCCTCATCCTCCAATGAACCATGGAGGAAGGTGTTGCTCAGTCCATCCGATGCAGCTCCAAACCATGCTGGGCAACGAGGCTGAAGAGCGCCCGGCTCGTGGAGAACCGGCCAACCGGGGCAAAGATCTGGTCATAATCAACCCCAGGGATCTGAGCAAACCCCTTGGCTATGAGGCGAGCCTTGTACTTGTCCAAGGACCCGTCGGGCTTCCATTTGCACTGAAAGGCCCACTTGGCACCAATGGCCTTCCGACCTGGAGGGAGGTCGACAAGGTCATACAAGTGGTGTTGCCGGATAGTAAGAGCTTGTCAGCGCAGGCAGCATCCAAGTGTGCGCCCTCAGGAGAGGCTTGAGCCTCGCGCAGGGTGGCTGGGTCCTCCGAGCGTGCTATGGAGTGGACTGAGAGAGCTTGTGCATCTTGAGCTCCAGGTGGGATGTGTGCAAGTGCAGCCGTGACAACATACCAATGCTTGTGATGAAGCATGGCGTAGCCCAGTGGAGAGCCAGGGTGAAGGTCTGCAATGATAGTCAAAGTTGTCAAGCCAAGGGCCTTGGTGCCAGGGTCCCCACTCACGACCATAGAAATGGAAGAGACACATGGAGCGACAGGGGCCGAGACACCACTGGGCGAGGTACTGCGGTCTGCACGCTCATTGACGATCTATGTCGGAAGTTGCCGCCTAGGCCACGCGTGTAGCACGGCAGGGCAGGAGATGGCACTGAGTTTGACGGGCCGACGGAGGCGGACAGGGTTACTGGCTCGGAGGGACCAGCAGACGCGACTGGGGCTGCTGGCCCGGAGGGGGCAGCGGGCGCGACTGGGACGGGTGGTCTGGATGGACCATTAGACGCAACTGGGACGGCTGGCCCAGAGAGACCAGTGGAAATGATTGGGGCGGCTGGTGTGGAGGGACCAGTGGACGAAACTAGGGCGGCTGGTCCGAAGATACCAATGGACATGACTGGAACGACTGGCCCAGAGGGACCAGTGGACGCGACTGGGGTGGCTGGCCCGGAGGGACCAGTGGACACGACTGGGGCGGTTGGCCCGGAGGGACCAGTGGGCGCGACTAGGGCGGCTGGCCCGGAGGGACCAGTGGACACGACTGGGGCGGTTGGCCTGAGGGATCAGTGGACACAACTAGGGCGGCTGGCCCGGAGGGATCCGTGGATGCGACTTGGGCGGCTGGCTCAGAGGGACCAGTGGACACGACTGGGGCGGCTGGCCCAGAGGGACCGGTGGGCGCGACAGGGATTGTTGGCTCGGAGGGCTGAAGTGATGTGCCATCTAGAAGCGGTAGGAAGAAGGATGGACCCACCACTCCCCCATGCGACGGTAGGGACACCGACGAGCCCGAGCGAACGAGATCACATGGAAACAACTCCTCAAAGAAGAGGGCATCACGGGACTTGACGATGTAGTGTTGGGAGGGATCCCAGAAGCACCAAGCCTTGGACTGACAAGAGACACTGAGAAAGGTGCAAGGACGCCTGTGGGGGGCAAGCTTGTTGCTCTGTTGCAGGGCGGACAGCCACACAATGGCCACGTAGCCCCAAACCCGAGCCGGGCGGAGGTCAGCTCGCTGACCGCACCAATGCTAGTATGGCGTGGACTGGCAGGGAAGGGGTCCGTGGGGAATCCGGTTCCAAACCCATGTCATGTAGGCCATGGCTTCAAAATAGAAGCCATTGGATAGGCTGGACGTAACCCGCATGGTGCAGACGACGTCAGCCATGGTACGGTACCACCGTTCGGAGACACCGTTCTAGGCAGGCGTGTAGGGCGCGGACGTCTCGTGGAGGATGCCACAAGAGGCAAGAAAAACCGTGCTCTTTCCCATGTATTCGCCACCATGATCGGAGCGAAAGCGACAAAGAGATTGACCACACTCATGCTCCGCATGGACAAGCCAGTGCTGAATGGCATGGGCGACATCGCTCTTTTGTTGAAGGCGGAAGACCCAGCGGTAGCAAGAGTAGTCGTCCATGAGGGTGAGAACATAACGGCTGTGCTCTTCAACAGACTCGGTAGAGAGAGGACCCATGACATCGGAATGGACCAGGTCTAGAGAGGCGGATGCACGGGAGGAGGACCGAGGGTATGTGGACTGGTGCATCTTGCCCTGAGCACAATCAATGCACTATGTGGGGCAGGAGAGAGGGAAAGTCTCTGGGTCAAGACCCTTGGCCGGCTGGGTGCAGATCATGCTATCTACGGCAACAGAGTGGACGTGGCAAAGGCGACGGTACAAGAGGCGGGTGTGCTATGGAGAGAGCGTGCTGGTGACTAACACATGGCCTATGGCGACCAATGAGGAGGGGATGGGAGGAGAGGAGGATAGACGAGGTACGTGCCACAGGTTGCAATGGGCGGTGGCATGCAGAACGACAAGACCGGACGGACGCAACGACATAGTGCCAACACCACACGAGTGCATAATGTCCATGCTCATGCGGTCAAGGGCAGTAACGCATAGAAGGCTGAGCTCAAGACCTGGGACGAAGAGGACATCGATCAAGAAGATATCACCGGCAGGACCACAAAAACGAACGACGGTAGATAACACCCGTCTGGAGCCTGTACGGACCCAGGATACATCGCCAACAGGACGAAGCATACTGAAGGCCTTACAAGAAGCCGTCATGTGATGTGTGGCTCTGGAGTCGATGATGCAGGTCTCGGCAGGATCCTGGACCGGTGTCGCCAGATCACTGACAGTCACATGGCAGCAAGCAAGAGACGCGGACGCGGTAGAAGGGGGTGCAAGCCAAGACTGCCAATCATCAAGCCACACAACGTCGTCACAAAGGGGGACAGATGAGATCGAAGAAGATGGCAAGACAGATGAGGAACACACGACCATAGCTCAAGCTCAGTCATGTAGGGAAATGGGGACGAGTAGGAGGTGACACAACTCACACTTTCCTGGGGGGGAGGGTGAGGGAAGCCGAGCTGAAGCGCAATGAATTGCTCCAGCTGGCGCTCACGAGTGGAAAGCCTGGGAGTGTAGACCAAGTGCAGAGTGATGGCGCATGAGCCCGGATAGAAGGGTTGCCCTTGTGAAGGGAACGGGGGTGCCGATGGCTGCGGATGATAGTGCTGAGGAGCTGGCGTTGGCGGGACCGGTGTCGCGATCAGAGGAGTGGAGTTGCTGGACGGAGTCGAGGCGTCAAGGGTGGCGACAGCTACGGCGGCAGAGGCGAGATGGCGCTCCCGCTGGCGATGCATGGTGGCGATGACGCGTGCCTCGTCCGTTGGCAGCAACCACGTGTACCACTTGTGCCTGGCTCGCCACAATTGTGGCAAACCAAGCCACTACTTGACCTAGTTGACTGTTGCTACTGCTGCTAACCCTTGCCCTTCTTGCCCCGGCGCTTCTTCTTCCTTAGTAACGAGGAGCGGCTACGGGAGAAGCGACGGCCACGGAAGTGACGGTAGGGGAGGCGAGGGCCTCTGTGCGCTAGAGACAGGACTCGAGGTGAGCTTCCTCAATTCTGAGGACGAGCTCATATGCCCAGGGCATGAGGGTGCCCTTGGCTGCCATGGTGGAGAGGACGTCTTGGGAGTAGTGGATGAAGACGTCTGTGTACGCGTCGGTGGCACCACACTTGATGGTGAGGAGCGCGGCCAGAGGGGGTAGAGGTGAGGTGCCTAGACGAAGGAGGATGTCCTCAGCCCGCTGCGAGTATTCGGTGACTGTCTCAGTCTCCCCCATGTATAGGGAGTTGGACTCCCGCAGCAGACGACTGGTCACAATGTCGCTGAACAGACGATAGGGATGAGTGAGGACATGCCACGCATCTGTAGGGACTGGGGTGGCGCCAGTGGTAAAGGCGCTGAGAAAAGGCTCTAGGGCCAGGCGGGTAGCCGAAGGAGCGACGGGGACAAGGGCGCGTACGTCATGACCGGCGTCACACAGCTGGTCGGCCTGGGAGGAGTCGTATGGGAGGGTGTAGTATGCCCATAGACCCTCACCCTGCGTCCAGATGCGAAAGCTGAGCTCCCAGCTTTGGAACTACTCACCGACCTGAAGCGACGGGGGCGACGTCTCAAAGTCCTTTTGCTAGTGGCCGACGCCCAGAGTGGGGCCAAGGACGGCAGTCATTGTCTGCCACTGGTGCTAGGTTTCCTGCTGTGCTACGTAATGCATGGCATCAGACTCTGTGGGGCTGGCGTGCCCAGGAGTAAAAAATGGCAGAGGGGCACTGGTGGCAGTCTGTGAGGCCAATGGCTGCGGTGCTGCGAGCTGCTACATCAAGGCAGCAAGCTATTGCTGAATGGCCGTCAAGGGGTCAGAGGTGCCGACGACGGCGCCTGTGGGCTGATACTGTTGCCGCTGCTGCTGCTCCTACTATTGCTCCTACTGTTGCTGATGCTGATGCTGCTACTGCTGTTGTTCCTGCTCCTGCTGCTGCTATTGCTGTTGTTGTTGCTGCTACTACTGTTGTTGCTACTGTTGCAGCTCTAGCAGTTGTTGCAAGAAGAGGGGGGTTACCCCTTTGGGGTTCCCCCCAACGAAGTAGGATCCCTCCCCATTGGGGCTATTAGCCCTCGGTTTTGGTCTCTTTGTTTTTTTGTTTTGTTTTTCGTTTTGTTTTGTTTTTTGTGTGCTACTGATGTTAGCAGTGATGTGAGCCTAGGATGGCTGGCGTTAGCACGTGCTACTGCGTTATCTTCTCCTGTTGTTACTATAGAGTTTATTCCCCCCTTCCCTTCTTTTGTTCATGATGTCAGCAAGGACGTCATCAGTGACGTCAACGGCTGGATGCTAATGTCGGCAGCGGCCGTTGTTGGCGCCGCTATTGCACAGCTACAGCGGCTGCTGTTGTTGATGCTGCTACTACTACTGTTGCTGTCGATGCCGCTGGTTGTCGCTATTGCTGCTGTTGTTGCTGTTGCTACTACTGCTGCTACTTCTACTGGTACATCTGCTATTGCAGCTACTGCTGCAGCTATTGTGGCAGCACTAGCTGCTCCTGCTGCCGCTGTTGCGGCTGCTGCTACAGCTGCTGTTACAGTTGCTGTTGCTACTACTGTGTTGGTACTGCTGTGTGCTGTTGTGGCTGTTGTGGGTGTTGCAACAGCTATTGCAGCTATTGTTGGGTTGGGGGAACTTTTTGTCTTTTTTTTCCCTTTTTTTCTGGCGCAGCAAGCTTTATTGCTTGTTGTGGGCAGCGTGCTACAAGCAGCGAGCTTGCTACTACGAGCAGCGAGCTCGCTGCTCGCTACCCACAGTCCGTTTCTTGCAGCAAGCAGCAGGCTCGCTGCTTGTAGGCTGCCGCTCGCGGCGAGCTGCGGGCTGCAAGTAGCAGCAGCTAGTGCTGGCTGCTGCCAGCTGCTGCTTGCTGGTGCTGCTACTATAGCCGGCTACTGTTGCTGCTTGCTGTTGCTTACTTCTACGGCTGGTGCAGCTTGCTACTGTTGCTGCTCACTACTACTGCTGCTGTTGCTCGTTGCTGCTTCTGCTACTATTGCTACTACTCATTGCCACTACTGCTATTACTGCAACCTGCTATTGCTGGCCGCCAATGCTGCTTGTTGCTCTGAGCTGCTGCTGCTGTTGGCTGCTGCTGCTACGAGCTGTTGCTTGCTGCTACTGCTGCCAGCTACTGTTGCTGCACGTAACTGCTGCTAGCTACTGCTGCCACTGCTTGCTGCTGTTGCCTGCTGCTACTGCTGCTGCACGCTACTGCTACTGCTTGCTTGTGCCAGTCACTGCACCTGGGTGACGTTGCCATGTGTGTCATCGCCCGCAGGTGTCGGACGCGGCCTGCCACTCACCTCCTCGCGTCACGCGTGGGGGTTAGTGCTTTCAGAAAAAGCCGGTAGCATTTCCCCAGACCCAGTGGACGTGGGAAAGTTTCTGACGCCGCCACCAGGCGGGTCAATGCTGCCAGAAAAAATCCGGCAGCATCTCCCCTGCAGTGGCACGTATAGGGGTTGGCCGGCGTTGTCTGGCACCTGTACGCCAGTCTTTTGCTGCTGTTGCTACGCTCTGGCTCTGATACCAAAAAGGAAAAGCTAGGCAGTAGGTTGGGGCAGCAACGTTGTTGATGCAGCGTGCGGGCTTCCACGCTCGTTGCTTAAGTCTGCTGCCCCCTAAGTCTACTGCTTTAGAGACTAAGCCTGGAAGCTCTGGGTTTGCTACTCAGAAACGCGTGCGCCAGTCTTAGCACCAGAAAGCAGCTGAAAACTGAAAGTGACTGGTTAGGAATGAAGAATGAGCAACAACGGGAGACCCTTCCAAGTTCTAGCTCCCCCCGAGCTCTGCAGAACTTGTTACTCAGCTAACGAGCCAATAAAAAAATAGTCCTAGACCTATTTTCTAGCAGGCAGGGTTTTCTCGGTGAGCCCTGCCAGACGGCCGACAGCCCAAAACCCGGGTGTCGTCCGTTTTGCCTGAAAACTGGACCATACCAAAACACCGACGCTGCAAACGTAGTCGTGCGGTCAGAATCAGCTAGAAAAATAGTAGCAAAGAGTTATGGCAGCCTGAACCCAGGCTGTGCCTACGATGGTCCATGATGCCAAATAGTGCCAAGCAACACAAGACATGGACCTTTGACAGAGCATGAAACTGTAGACGCTAGATCTAGCGCCTGACGCATGCAGACAGCATCTGTGGTGGCAGTGACTGACGGCGGCTCAACCGCCAAGGAGGCCTGCCGATGGAGCTGAGCACGTTGCCGTGGAGAGGAGGCTCCGACGAACTACGAGTAGGCTTGATCGTGCGTCGGCTCCACCGGACGACACTCCAGCAGCGTCGAATCTCGTCGTCAGTCATCTGCATGTCGATGTACACAAGCTGGGAGGACACAACAGAGCACAATGAGGATGCGGAAAAACCAACATGTCACAGTAGACAAGGAATATGGTGCCCTCATGAAGAACAACACCTGGACCCTGGAGGAAGCTCCTTTTGACAGTCGGATGATCGGGTGTCGGTGCATCTTCAGGCACAAGCATGGTGCATATGGTATGGTGCTCACGTACAAATCACGGCTGGTTGCAAGGGGGCATGCGTAGGCTGAGGGTGTGGATTATCAAGAGATCTTTGAACATGTCACAGAGTTCCCATCCATCCGAGCAATCCTCGCACTTGCTAGAGCTATGGATTGGGAGGTGCACCAGATGGATGTGACGTGTGCATTTCTGAACGGTGACCTCGAGGAGGATGTGTATATGGAGAAACAAGAGGGGTATGTGGTAGATGGAAAGGAGGATTTGTTGTGCAAGCTTGTGAAGACCCTCTACAGGCTGAAGCAAGCACTGTGAGCATGGTACCACAAGATGGATGAGCAGTTGGCTGGGCTTGGTTTTGTGCATAGATAAGCCAACCATGCAGTCTTTGGGCACATACAAGAGGTAATCAAGGTCATCATCTTGCTCAATGTTGATGATGTGCTCATTGCATCTGACTCCAAGTCTCTTTTGGAAGATGTGAAGCAGTCTCTTCCTGCCAGGTTTGACATGAAAGACATGGGAGAGCTCAATTACTACCTTGGCCTTGAGGTTGAGTGTGACCAGCAGCAGCAGACTTAAGAGCTGTCATACAGCACGTACGTGAGCGACATTGTCAAGTGCTTCAACATTACAAGAGTGCATAAAGCCATAACTCTACTGGAAGTGGGAGCCAAGTTGAGCATGATGTGGAATCCCCACGGCATGCAAGCATACAAGAGAGTAGCTGCATGAAAGCAGTGTCGTACCAAGCAGCAGTTGGAACCCTCGTGTATGCAGCAGTCAACACTCGCCTTGACATCAGCCAAGTGGTGGGAGTGCTGAGCAAATTCTGCGCAAATCCGGGCGTGCCGCATTGGGAGGCGATCAAGCGCATGCTATGCTACCTCGAAATCAGAGCATCCTTTGCCTCACCTTTAGCGGCAACAATTTCCCCATCCTCATCAGCTACAATGACACAAATTGGGGAGGTGACTTGGACACAAGGAGGTCGACCAGTGGGTTTGTGTTCATGCTCGGGGGGTGTGCAATCGGTTGGAGGAGTAAGAAACAAGATTGTGTTGCCCTCTCCTCCACCGAAGCAGAGTACATCACCCTGAGTGAAGCAGCAAAGGAAGCCGTGTGGCTACGTGAGCTACTGGCAAGCCTTGGAAATCAGCAGACCACATGGACTACAGTCTACTGTGACAACATGAGCACCATTGCTCTGACCAAGAACGTAGAGTTTCACGCCCACACCAAGCACATCGATCTGCGGTGCCATTTCATCCGCAAGCTCGTGGCAAAGTAGGTGGTGCAGATCAAGTTCTTCCCTTCAAGCATGACGTCAACAGACTTTCTGACCAAGCCGCTGGCAGCGCACCGCTTTGATCAGCTCAGGGGACAGTGCGGACTTGTGTGATTCCTATTCTGGCAAAGTGGGAGAATGATGGATATGAGGGTGCCAGAAAGTGACAAAAATAGGTTGCTCGATAAAAACCATCTTGCATAATGGTTACATAGAGGATGTTTTACAAGTTCAAGCACAATTTACATAACTCAATTGGGAGTCCGTTTGAGTGAGATATTGATTCCCAAAGTTTGGAAATCATGGGTCGGCTTCAAGTGACGACGTGCGTACTTTCAGCACAAAGGGTGGTAGATTCATTGACGAGGACGGCTGGGGGCGGTCTTCAAGGAGAAAAGCCATTTGGAGGACCACGAAGAGACCAAAAGGAAGGAGCAGTCCACGATTATTGACCATGCAGGTCGTGTGAGACATGATTCTCATGTGTGATAAGGTGACTACCGCTCATCCCGCTGGGATAGGAGAGTGTACTGGAGAGTCAACTTTGATAGAATGTATCTCAATGCTCCCCTAGCCAACCGAGGCATGGGAGGGCTTGTTGGAAAGATGTTATGATGCAAATTCTCACTCAATAGTTGATTTTGACATTTGCATTCTCCGCAAACCTACATTTGCTTCCGTAACTTGTGTCTGTGCAACCTGTAACTCCCACTCACAAACGGTTGGTCCTGCCTAGGCGGCTCTTAGTGATCCTGATCAGCTCCCTAAGGGCTGCCCCAGTTTACATAACTTCCTACTGCACAGGAAATGATTTAATGGAGTTAGGATGATTTGGGTTTGATGCTCGGTGCAAAAGCACGTTGCTAGCAATACACAATCAAAGTTGAAAACCTCTGGCCACGCGACTTTAACAAACTTCACTAGATGGTACCCTTTACAAACTTCTGTATTTTTTCATAGGGAAACCTCTGGCCTTAGCTCCCATTCTCCATCTTTGGCTTTACTATACTGGCGTAGAAGGGACCTCTTTTATGAATTAGAGTAGCTATAGAAGCTAATTCCTGAAGTTTTAGCTGAACTTTGGATGTGGAACAACTCCTAGTGTTGGAGCCTGGATGGACGTAGATCAAGTAGTTGTTAGTGAGCTAGAAAAAGTGGACTTCTTAAGTAGTCTATGGTCTTGAGGGTGATGATGTGAGAGAATAGATTAGTACCCTTTTGCTGATTAGGGGATGTACTTTCCAGTGAATAGGTACACTTGAATATGGTTATTGCTGTAGCTCTTTCTTGATGTATCAAAGAGGGCCTTGAGGAGGTAAAAGTACCCTTTGGAAGGGGTCGAGGGGTCTAGGTTACATAGGAGGGTATTTCCTCGTCTGAAGACTTGAACACGGATTTTACAATATGCAAAATTCTGTTGGAATGTCTTTTTCAGTCTTAGCAAAACTTTGAAGAAATTGTCCGGTGAACCGTAAACTGAACGACCAATTTCCAACACTCCTCCTTGATCAACAAATGGTGAGCCCCTTGTTGATGAGGAATGTTGTAGTTTTAGTATCAGAAAGAGATTGGATGAAGGGGGGAAATGCTACTATGTTATTGACGTTGATGCCGTGTTGCAGTTTTGATACTTCATGAAACAGGCGATGATAAAATGAATCGAATTGTTTTGATTTTGTTGAAATCAAAGATGAAACGAGTGAGGATCGTGCGGTTGAAGTTTGGAGTTAAAAATGTTTCCATTGAAGTTATTGACAACTTAAGTTGTCACAAAAACTGCTTTCTATGTAAAGATCAGGGTGCGGATATTTTTCTGCCGAGAGAAAATCGCACTTGACTGCACAAACTCCAAACCCGGCACATGGCTCGCCGTGGGCCATGCTGCTTTGATGCTTGGAATCTGGCATGGCCCCATGGTCTTGCTCCTTGGAGAGACCGGTTGACATGCCTTAAAGGGCATGCTGACCGTCAAGCCATCATGCAAGGCTCACTCGAGCCTCGTGAAACGGCTCGATCGACGGACTGGGGCTCGAAAATGGGCTTCAAGCCCTCAGCAACCGTTTGGGTCCAAAACGTGATATCTGGAGTTCCAAAAAGGGACATGGATTCTGTGTTTTGAGATCCAAGATTCCAGACTGTTTCGGGTGCGATTGGGTGCTGATTCTGTTCGTGTAAAAATCAGTGAGGTTTTTCATACTTGTAAGTTTCACAGCTGACGTGTATGGAAAACACCATCAAGAGGACCAAAGTATTGTTGCAGATAGAGTGAGTTTCATTGGTGCATGTTGGTGAGAAAACCTTCAAGAGGAACATGATTTGAAGGATGGTGATGAGTGCAACTCCAACAATGAAGGTCCTCATAAGAGATTTGAGGTGAAATTCCCCACGAATGTTGGACTTGGTTGATGTTGTTGCATCCCAATATCTCTGGTGAGGTTGAAACACTGTTGCATAAGGGGTTTCAAAAGGCTTGAAGTTGAGTTTGATGAGGTTGTTTGCTTGAATTGTTCCAGTCGCAATGACTTCACAAGAGTCAAGGAGAATCATAATTTTGAGATTTCGTGTAGTTTCAAACCTCAATCCTCGTCGCATGAGTTTAGTCATAGACAAGAAATTGGAGGCCAGTCCCGGGACATAGAGAATGTTTTGAAAGGATAAATTGTGGTGGGTGTAGGTGGATTGATTTATCCACTACCTTGCATAGGCAACTTTCCTTGTTCTCGAGGTACACAAAAACTGTTATTGCCAATGGCTTAGAATTGTGAAGGTAGCTCGTCTCAAACGTCATGTGTTGTGTTGCACCACTGTCAAGGTACCACACATCTTTACTTTTTTCAAGGTCTGTTGTTGCTGATTAAGGGAGTGCAAGGGCTGAAAACTGAAAGCGTTGAGCTGATGAAGATGCCTTTGCGAGTTCTTCCGGAATCTTATGCTCCAGGTTGCTATCATTCGGTGATTTCACTTGAGCTGTCATTGGTTTGGCCTCTAGCTCTCTGATTTGTTGTTTCGGAAACTTGAAACAGATCTCTGACGTATGACCCATCTTGTTGCAAAACATACAGACGGTCGGTTGATTTCCGTGACGTTGTTGGTTTGTACTGAAGGGTGAAGTGGAGTGTTGCTTGGATTGTTTTGGATTCCTGGAAGGTAAGTCACGATTCCCCATTTTTGCCACGTATGGCGTTTTTTGGCACTGGTGTTGCTTATCAAGCTCTTGATCTTGTCGCTCATTTGAGAGCACAGGACACACAAAATCTATAGTAAGTCTGATTGCTGGCTGATAGCATTAGATACGCTGAACTTCCCTCCATTATTTTGTCAATGTTTTGAGTAAGTAGGTGATGAAGCAGCAACTATAAGAGCAAGCTGGTCTCGTACGTGTTTTGCTTTGTTGTTGAACTCATCAATGGATTTGAAGTTCCAAGGGGAAACATTTGAGAGCTAGGTTACAACACACACCTTCTTGGTTGAGTCCGTTTAGTTGACATGTACGAATCAAGTAACATCATGCTTGATGTGCAGCATAGGGATGGTCTTCATACATGCGTAGAGCATGTTGAATTCTTGGTAACACACATCGTGTAAGAGTAGTGAATGCTACATATTGATAGTCTCCAAATATAGTTGCAGTGTGTGGATGGGAAACCCGATGTAGAAAGTCCACGATTCATGGATTTTGGCAAAAGGCCTTGTAGGTGAAGAGCCATTGTTGATACGGGACAAACCACGTAGTCGGATGGATCAAAAGATAACTTTGGGATTTGCTATAGGAATGAGTCCCCTATTGGGACAAGTTTGCGAGAAAGCTCCATGGAAGGAATGGAATTCATATGATTTGGTCGTATTACGTGTTTTGCTGGTGGAACTCGATGGCCGACTTTTGGAGATTTGTGCATATATTACATTTGTGTAAATGTTGACAAGAGAGGCACTTGAACGGTTGTTGCGGCTGTCTTTGCATGAGCTTGAGTTGCTTCATGAAGGGCATGGGTAGCAGCTTGTTTTGCAAGGTAATCCCTTTGTTTTGCTGCTATAGTGCTTGCCACAGCTTCAACGCGTATTTGAACAACATTTTTTCATAGTTCTTCAATGCTTGGGAATTTTCTTGGTCAGATGTAAAGTTTTCAGGGGCTCTTGCGGCTGCAACTGCTGCATCTGCATCTTGTTGCATATGTTTCTTTATTTCTTCAAGTTGTAGAGGTGCTTGGTCTACAACTTGTAGGTGATTAAACTCAGTTTCTTGCTTAGCACGTTGATGAGCAATCCGTGTAGATTCTTCAACATGCATTGTTGCTTGTTGAGATGTTTGTTGTGCTACTTAAGCACTTCTTTGTGCAGCTTCTTGTGCATTACTTTTTCATGCCATGGCTTTCTCCTTTTCAAAAGAAAGTACTTGGTTTTGATTCCGAATGGCATTGATCAGAGCCTGCAGTTGAGCATTATGAACTTCTACTACCTGCACTTGGGCTTGGAGAACAAGTATTTGTGTTTGCATGCTTCGTAGATCCATGTTTGACCACACGGGTTTCCAAAAGGTAGCAAATGCAACTGAAGGATTGGGTCAATTTTCTAGGTTGGTATGTGCCTCAAGTTTTGCTTCAAAGTGAGCTTCTTTGTCCATGTTTGAGTGCAATTTGCTGCACTGCAGTTGTTGGTGTTTCAAATGACGGACGGGGTCCAAGGAATTCTCCCTCAATCTGGAATTGCAGTTGGAAGAATTTCACGTAAATGTGAGTACCTCCTTTATTTTAAATCAGGATGCTCCACTTGTGCTCTGATACCATGTTAGAAATTGATTGGGGAAGTGGCTAAAACCTGCACTAGATTTTAGACAAGCAGGAATCTGCTAGTCTAGCAGGGTTGGAGTAGACAGATGTGCTTCCAACTCCTTGTCTGTCTATTGCGTAGTGGAAGATGTAATCTAATCTGGATAATTGGGACTTTCTGCTCAATGCAAAAGCAAGTTGCTAGCAATATTCTAGTTATTTTTGTAATAACAAACACAACTAGATGGCACCCTTTACATAACGATGTAAGCGAAAAGGTTAGTACCCTCTCGCAGATGAAGGGGTGTACCTCCCAGTGAAGAGATACACTCAAAGACGACTTTCTATTGTAGTTCTTTGTTGATTTATCAGAGAGGGCCTTGTGGAGGTAAAAGTACCCTTTGGAAGGAGTCAAGGGGTCTAGGTCACATAGGAGGGTATTGCCTTGTCTGAAGACTCAAACACGGATTTTCCAAGAGGCGAAATGCTGGTGGAATGGATTTTTTGGACTTAGCCAAAATTTGAAGAACTTGTCCGGTGGATCGTCAATTGAGCGAGCAATTTCCAACAGTTTAGATGTTGAATTTGTACCAAGGTTCCACCGAGACCAGTTTTGTAGCATTCCTAAACACGGTTCTTCAAATATCACTGCGTGGTGGTATGAGGACATGCTAGTACAGACCATGCATATAGAAAGGGTTGGCTTTTATCATCCAACTTGCTTGTAGCAATCCATGAGGATTAATTCAATGCATGAGTCGTTCTTGAATCATTAAGTTTCAATCTACCTTGTTGAGCCTAGGTGCGAAATAAGTTCATTTTGTGATTTTGTTTTTCGAGGCTTGTACTTCAAACATCAACTTTGTCAATGACACGGAGTGGGCTAAGATAGATATTTTGATAGTCATACTGGTTAGTGAAGAAGTAAATAACTTGTATTCTAATAAGCATCACCATGTTGTGGGTACGCGTACAACCATGGCAATATCATCCTTGAGTATGGCATAGTTTGGTTAGGGCCAGTCTTAAAACGATGCATTTCTTCTCTCCATATATTTTCTGTCGTATGAGAGTTTCTCCAGTCACTTGATAAGATGTGTTGATGCGCACAAAATAAAATAATGTTGAATCAGTCTATCCTTTGATATAAAATCAGGCTAGTTTGAGTATTTCAAAAAGAGATGAATGCCTCTTGTTTGCTATTTACTCACTGGTACTCCTTGTGTTTCTCAACGAGACCAAATAGAGACAGTAACTGTAATAGAGACGCTAATAGTGGTAGAGGCGCTAATACAATAATGAAGTTGTTATAAAATCAATAGTAGTAATTGCACAAGCAAATAAACAAGTATACACTATGTGCACGCATTAGCGCCGTCCATGAGCAACTACTGCCACTCGTTTTTAGTCCATTCTGATGCATTTTTCATCAATGAATTTGTTCTAAAATCAACAAAATGGTGACTAAATCCATACTCTAGGAGGTTCTCCATACATCAATAAATTTTCCAGGGTTCATCATGCTCGTTTGATTCTTTATTGTAAGCCAGAGTTTGCTATAGTTTCTACTTTTTATCTTGTGGTCACTCGCATGGCAAGCCCCCTTGTCTATGTATTGACTTCCTGCCTTTCACTGCATGTCATGATAGATGGTCCAAAAGAGAGGTAGCATGCGAGGTATTCCATTGTTATATTCAGCATAAGATTCTCAAGTGAAGATAAACCCACGAGAAGTACTGCAAAGTTCTTTGAGTTCACCACCAGTTTCATTGGAAAAGATAATGGTTGAGCGCTTAAAGTTCTACCTTCCTTACTATATTTTATATGGATGAGTCACGCTTGGGCATCATGTCACAAGTCATGATTGTCATGATTGCATAAAACTGATATTTTGTGGTCATTCTTGCAAAGTTTCCGGTGTAACATTAGTTCTTACCTCTTCTGGTCCCTTGGACCGGCTTCCTAAAGCTACTATAACACAATTGGTTGTTGTATCAGTCATATGTGTGGTTTTTCCTGTGTAATGTAATTCTCAATTGAATAACTGGTTTTGGCTGAAGTCCGGTCTTTTAAAATGAAATAAGTTGCACCTTTTTTAAACTTCAAGAATATGTTCGTGTTCACCCGTTTGGTTAACGAGGGAGAAGACCACATTTATAAGCTAACCAATTGTTATCCAAATTGATGTAGAAAGTGGGTGGATCTGGACTCCTAGTGAATTTCTATGTTATGTTGTAAAACATCTCATTTTAAGGTAAAAAATGAACGAATCCTCCTTCTAGAAAAAAAATATATTGTTTCATAACTTATGGTACCCCTTTGTTGTAACCTAGGTAATATGCCTAGTCGGTCATCCTCGTGCCCCTACTCAAAGTTTGAGATATAAGGTATCCTTGTCTAGGATCAATATGGATGGTTTGATTTGAAATAGGTTAGGCATACTTTTGCAAAATTTGAATGGATATTTCTTCCCCAATCTCACCCCCATTTGATTCCCAAAATTGGCGACTTCTTCAAACGCCTCTCCCATATCTCCATAATACAAAAACTGTGTATTTGCTTTCAGAGAAGTCTAAGATTGCCGAAGGCTCAACACCACTACGCAGTTCACTCACTATTGCTATCAACCTCCGTCTGAGTCAAGGATTTGAAAGTTTTTCTCCCTTTGCTATAATGGCAATAATTCTGATGGATGTCCACTTTGTGGCTGTCCACCATTTGGTTCTTGAACATGAGCACTACTGACAGTCTGATCTACTATTTTGGTGACTAATATTCCATTCAAAGTGTTGCCATTCTTGAGTTTGGGATTTTTGTCATGTTTCAAGTTATTTGAGTGGAGACGTTAGTTTTTTTTACTACTCATACATACAATCATTCTTTAGAATTCCATGCATGACATTCCGTGCCAGGATTATGAAGGACGTGTTGTTACTTGTATTATGCATAAAGGTGCTTTTTTAGATTTTAATGTTATGCCATGATTGCATGCATGTAAAATCATCCTAGTCAAGTGATGGAGCGAGAGATTCCTGCCTCATCGGATTTGTGTATACAAGAGCTGGTGCTATTGTATTTAACGATCTAATACTTTGTCGGTGGGCCATTGACCGAGCTCCACTAGTCTCTTACAACCGCCAGAAATATCTTTGATTGAATTACCTTCTCATGCCCGTTTTGGCAAGAGCAGCGGCGAAACGTTTTATCGTATGGTAAGTGTTGACCCTAATAATAAGAAATTAAACCTCAAAGGTTTTTAGCCACATGTAAGTTACCCATTTCAAGATAAATCTGGTGGGGAGGGTCAAGTCTATAGTCATTCATTTCATAGTTTGGAAATCATCTTAGCAAGAATTCCCTTTGCATTCACAAATAAAGAATATAATTCAGCATGAACATGAATTGTTCGGTAAAATGGTTTTTAAAGCTCACACGTGCCGATAACTGTTGGTAGATGTATTCAATGTTTTTTTCTCCCTCATCTTTTTGTGGTGTTTACTTATGTGGGAAAGGGACATGCCAATCCTCATGGGTCTGACATGTGAGTGCTCTTTAGTGTCATTTATCTTATGCTTTTTTTGAATAGCCATCCACACATGCTTGCGCTACCATTAAGGTTTTTGTTGCATTACAAACTATTATGCATGTTCTTTTCAATGCAGATCTATGTTTTATCGTGCTTGCTATTTGTTTCCTTCACATTTGGGATACTGGGAAGGCTTAGATGGTGGATGTAATGGTTGTGTCCAAGCTCTTGCACTCAGGTTGTCATCAGAGATCACATAATGGCATCCAAATATTGCTTGCGGGTAATCTTCATCAATGACCCATGCAGGGAGACTTTGATATTCCAAGTCTCCAGACGCCCATTTCTGTTTTTGCATTGGCCCCTTGTTCAGGGTCCGAAACGAGGGGGGGGGTATTACCTCAAACTCATGAGTTCACACGAGTTTTGCAGTCGCAAAACTCCTTGTTTGACCAAAAAAACTCAAGTTTTGTTTTTTATGCATCGATATAAAATCGTTGCGTGTGAGTCACTATCGGCGATCTTGCACCGACCTTTCTCGTGCTCACCTTGCTCGTCGCTCTCGCTCCACCCCTCGTGCTCGCTTGCTCCTGCGAGCTAGGAGGGCAAGTGAGGGCAAGGTCACGGGGCCACATGCCTTGGCCCTCGAGGCCTCGCAGCCTCCTGGCCACCGATTAAGCCACCGGCTTAGTCGAAGGTTTGTGGCTCATCGGTGGGTGGCCGACCAGTCACTTGACCGGCCGTCCGCCACCTAGCCGGGCGGCCGATAGCTAGCGGGTGGCTGGCCACTAGCCAATCCCCGCAACAGTGAAGGGTGGCTGGCAGCCACCCCTTTTCCATCAGAAGGTGGGAGGGCCAAATCGGCCCTCTTGGTAGAGTGGAGATGCGTGTAAGAGGCTCATGTGAGGTTTCTGATTTAGATTGAATTCATGTGCACTCCCTTCTTTTTGTGCCAAAACGTACGTAGACATGATTGTTTATGTTTCATACGTAGAGCATAGCAAAGAAAATACAAGTGAAATGGGAGGGAGCTTGTTCCACCCATAAAAAATGAAGAATGGACAAGGTAGTGGAAGCTCAACGAGTATGACATGTGTGAATTCAGAATGCCATGGCAAAACCAGTATCACGAAAGACATTGTCGGCTTTTGATTATCTCTAAGGAGCTTCTCCATAAATAATTACTGTCATCGGAGAAGTTGAAATAAATATTGTTAAAATTTGGCATGGTTTGTGAGGATTGTATTCACCCTTAATGGATGTTCTTGGAGTTATCAGGAAATCATGAAATAAACAAAGTACGGCTGAGGTAGTTGGCTAGAAATTCCTTGATGATTTTGCATAAACAAAAAACTATGTGAATTGTGGAAGAATTATGTAAAAAAGATGTCTTGAAGTCATGTATGGATTAGATGTGGTTAGAAAATGTAACTTATAAGTGCACAAGTGTTTTCGAAAGGAGAATGTAGAGGGTAATCAAGTAAAAGGCATTGGCCAAAAGATAACTTCATACGAGGGAGGCACTTGAGGAGCTTGAAATCGATAGGAGTTATGCCTCAATTACAGGGACCATAGCTCTTGAGCAAATGTAGAAAAGTGTAAAATCAAGACTGAGGCCCACTTGGGCTCGTAGGAACCCCAAGCCAGTGGCGCATGCGACGTTGAACCGTGAATGATTGCTTCAACAAAACTTGCATAGATCAAGTTTTCTTCTTTTAAGTCTAATAATTTTCATGGTTGAATACACTTTTTAAAATCTCAATGAATTCTACGATAGTCGTGGAATTGGGTTTTGAGGTTGGTTGTAATCCTTTGTAGCTTATGGTATGGAATAGTGGAGGCCAAAATAGGTGAAAATATTGCCATGGTTTATTCCCATAAAAGAATAAAATATGCCACACAGTTTTAACTTATGGTGTACACAGCTTTGTAAACCTTTCACATAAGAATTTGTGTCCTTTCATTAATGGAAAACCACACATTGAAGAAATTATTTTCTTAGCATCCGGCTAAGGAATCATGTGCTTACTGCCTCAATAGGTTCTAGGATATACGACCATTTCCAAAACAGTTGACAAAGTCACAGCTTATGTTTTCATCTTTTTTTACTTCTTCTTGGTGCTGGTATTTGAAAGTAAGCACCTTGATGATTTGAAAACCTCCATCTTCTTGGTGGAGTTTCTTGAAGTTGCCTCAAATGATGTTGTATCACGCACATTTTTTTGGTGGCCTGTAAGGTAGTGCCGGGGGTTACAAAAATACCGAGTCCCACACATTGAGTGTGATTCAGGATTTTTGGAAGGGGGCCTCTTGAGACATGTTTTCAGCCCGGACCATATAAAAAACCCCATGAAAAGAGTGTGATCCCGTGTCCCTTGATGCAAGTTCCAAAGACCCTACTATGCCTTGTTCATGTATTTTCCTTTGTTGTACCCTCGTGACCTTGTTGATGGGTTTTAAAATCAGTAACACTTATTTGCACTTTCAAGTTGATGGTTTATTGGTTTTTGGAAATCATGAAGGGTCTGTTTGCCAAACAGTCAAGTTGTTAATGGGTATAGTGCATTGTTTTCAATTTTTTCGTTGTTGTTGGCTTTTTTGACATGGATTCCTCTTTGTATCACATCTTACACTCGTGTCTCACTACTTCATCGTAGAGGAGATACAGAAGGTTGCTAAGATACATGTGGCAGTGAGTTATGATCACCCAAATACCAAAAGTATTTGAAAGTGGCTTTATCCATGAGTATCCACCTGGTTTTTTCCCATATAACAGCAATTTTTGTAATCTTCTGACATAGAAAGCATCTTGATGATGAAACTTTAGAAGATGTTGTGGTTGATGGGTTGATTAAATTTTTGTGACCTCCTAGGCCATGTAATTGCAAAGCTTTTGGGTTACATGCCTTTGAACATGAAAACGAAGCATGTTCACAAGTCCAAACTAGTTTCAGCTAACCAGATATCTGGTGGATGATCTCCTCGTTCTTGATGACTTCTTTGCTTTATCGAGTTTACCATGACTTTTGTAAAATCGCATGAGAAGGTATGCTTACCATCATTGTGACCGACCATGTTTGCCATGTCGATGGGACACGACGGACATGATTCTAGCCACTAGCATTCTCACCTTATGTTTGAACATATTACCATGAGAAAGTTTGCAAGTTATCAAACACATGGGCTGGAATACCCAAAAGGTTAAAAGATAGTGGAGCCACTTCAAACTCAAAGTCAACTCCTAGGAACTATTTAGGTGCTTTTGTGATTTTGTAGAGGGACATTCAACTAGAAAAAAAAGTATAGATCAAAATCAATAGAACATTTCGGTTGTTGCACTTGACAGTTTTTTTTCATCAAAACCCAACTATAGTTAGTGGTACTATTAAACAACAAAACTGTTCCTTTTCCTCAAATCATCAATTTTTTTCTTTATTTCTAGGTGTTTGCCATGTACAGTGTGCTCACAATGAGACGTTGCTCATCTTAGTCATTGCAACCTTCTCGCACATCCCAAAAAGGCAAACATGAGATGTGTGTATGTGTATGTTTTCTCTCAAACCAAGTGAGCTCAGGTGATTGCGGGAAAGCATGATGTGCTTGTGTTGATGATTACGCTCAAACCATTTACTAAGCTATTGTTGTAAGTACATTTCATATAAAGTAAGTATCATATGTAAGTACATTTCTATTCAAACATGATACATTTGTTTTTATCACTTGAAGGTGCCGATCTGTTTACCTTCAAACCTACTTGTGAGAGCATTTGTCTCAAAGTTCTATTTTGGTTTTCAACTTTTTTTCCTTCTACAAGAAGCAAACTGAAACTTTTACTACGATGATGTACCTGGCTTTGATGATGTCATATCCCACATAAAGAAAACATGTGTTATAGAGGCGATGCAAAGAGTAGCCTTCTTTCTGAGCAAAACCCAACAAGTATAGATACTTTGAGTTGCTACACCGCGTGGGCTTACGCAAGGTTTTAATCAAATGTTCACTGTGACCTTATGTAGTATGCGGCCAGTGCCACATGGATCAAGCGGGGATCCCTGGCCTGTGGGCGGTTGGACAGGATGGCTTGAGGGTCGGAGACCCTCAAGCACCATGGCTTGGGCCTACTTGGCCAGAGAATCCGTCCAATCCACTGCATTCGTATCATAGTGCTAGGGTCCGAGTTCGACGTGCACATGCCAAGGGTGGCTCACTCCTAGGGTGAAGCAGTGTAATGTGTGGCCAACGCCACATGGATCGAGCGAGGTTCCTGGCCTATGGGCAGTTGGGCAGTGCTCGAGGGATTTCGACTCTCAAGTGCCACGGTTTTGGCATAGTTAGCCAAGGATTCTGTCCAATTTGGAACACCCAATTTTGCACCTTCATCATAGGGTGAAAGTATAGTATGGGTCAACATTGTTAGGACTCTCTTCATTATCATCTTGCAAAAAATAGTTGCCAAGTGCTCCAGTAAGAGAGCACATGCCTAACCACAACCTTTGATATGATGAACTCGTCACAACATAGCAAGTGGACATGGCTAGGCTGAGAGATATAAATGGTGGCTGAACCTAATGTTTGAACTTGGAACTTGCAACTCAATGAGCTTGTGCATGAATATGGTTTTTTTTCCTTATGGGAAAAATCCCACGCGCTACGTTAATCAAAACGGGGTGTAATCCCTTTCCATTGTAACAAACGACTTGTGGAATTCAACCAAAAACATATACCTCCACCAATGCCTACTCCGCATACACCTTGAGTCACATGACTCCATGCATAGGCCTTTTAGGAGAAAACTACATTGCCAAAGCTCTTTGACGTCCTCATCTTCCAATTCCATCCTTCTGGCGATGTCCATAGCCAGCCATTTGAGTTATAGCCATGGACTCAACAGAAGCATTCGACATTGACCAAGTGGTGCTGGTCGTCATCCTCACGTGGTTGTTTTTTGTACGATGCTTTGGCTACGACACCATGAACATTCATGCGGTAGTTGGCCAACTGGCATGCATCTCAGCAGCACAGCAGAGACCATGGCCAACTTGCACTCATTGTTGACTCACAGAGTGTTGATGTTTGTGGGGTGCAACAAGGGCTAGGTTCCTTGCTACTAGGATAGTTGTGCTTGGAGAGCAAACACAGATAGAGTGAACAACTGGAACTTGGAGAATGCTAGGACTCAATGACTATAGTTGATCACAACTATAGTATAAGAGAAGATACATTAGACATAACTCAGCTAGAGACTAACATTGGACTCTCACACCTAGACATAGTTTCTGGCCCACAGGTGGGCATCGTCTAGCAAGATAGCTCCAGCAAAGTAGCTTGAGACTTTGATGTAGTCTGGCCACCTCTTCTAGGTAGTCAGGCCTTCAGGTAGTCTGGGGCGTCCTCTTGCCCAGGCTAGCAGACTGCTGCCAGACTTACCGGGGTCTTGAGAAGAGTTTTTGTAGAGTCTTGGCCTTAGGTGACGTCTGGAACTAGTTGACTACAGGCCAACATCTTGGTGATGATTGGGTTATTGGATGGGAACTACTGACCAGGACATCTTTTATAGCAGGCTATTGGCAAGTTGGCAGCTGTCCAGGCTGGTGGAAGCTTTTGGCTCCAGGTGGGAAGATTCCTAGCCTTGGAACCTTCATGTAGGTAGTAGTCCCTCCAATAGCTCTTGCTGTTGAGACATGCATGGATGTGCTAATGTAGACCAGTCCCCAATTCTGGCTATGCATGTAATTGATGGCTCGTGCATGCATGTTGTGATGTAGTACTGTGTTGTGCATGCATGCATTGATGTAGAGCGGTCCCCACTCTAGGACTTGCATGCTATGCTGAGTCACGCTGATGCAATAGCCAATGCAGGGCGGTCCTCACTGCCCGGTCAGGTGTAGCCCCATCGTAACTGGATCTTGCACAGAATCCAGCAGTGCGTACTTCCACTGCACAGCTGCTGCCTATTCTGGGTTAGTAGGCATGCACAACCGTGCTATGCATGCAGCCTATAGTATTTTACAGCTGTAGGGTCCATTCCCTCCATGGATGTAGATGCTATAATTCAATCTGGCTTGTACAAGCGAAGAAAAACTCTGCCATTGACCCAAATAACTTTTAGAGAAATCTCCCTAACTCCTTGTAGGCTCCGCCAATTGTGAAACCGACTGTGCCAGCTTGACCAGAAGAATAGGCTCTGAACCCTTAACTCTTACACTCCCCCTTGATTGGTACGCCAAAGAGTTTAATTCTTTTCAATACAGAAATCGGCGACGTCGGGTGTCTCTTAGAGGGTTTTGATGTCAGAAGAGAATTCTACTGCTTCTAAGGTGTAAAAGATCAAGAAGAGGCTTATCTTTGCTATCGGGCTCAAAATCAATGGGCTTGTCTTTCACTTCCATGACTGGGTCCCCTTTGGGTAGTTTTTGGATTTTGTATGTTGCTGTTGGGCTTTTCTTATCATTTATGCCATTGAAAAAATGTTTGGTGGTGTCTGAGGTGATCTCGGTTGGTTTTTGGTGACTTTTGCTACAACAAAACAATTTGAGGCGTTTCTGGTGCATGCTCTCGCATGTGGGGGCGTTTTGGTGGACTTGTCCTTTGCTTGGAAGCTTCTTGGCTTCTTTTCGTTGGGTGGAAAAACCTTTGGGAGGGAAGAAAGAAAGATTCTCCTCTCCCCTCACGTCCAACGGCTGTTGGAGAGGAATAAATGCCGGTTTCAGTGTTGTTGACGCCATTTTCACACTTGCTCCTGCGAAGTTGAAGCTGCACCACTTCATCAAGGATCTGTGCTATTTTGGTTACCACACCTGGATTTGGGGTCGTGCCACTCATTCGTCACATGCTTGGAAACTCCTCCACTATTGTTGAACTGCTTGCCGAGTGAGTTGTGACCTCCTCCTCTCGCCGCCCATCTTTTTCTTTTTGGCAGTTTCGTCCTTTTCCTGGCTCGCTTGCCAGGTTTCATTAAAAAATGGAGGGGTGTTTGCGAGCTCGCTTAGGAGGCACAAGCTCGTTCGCCCCCTTTTTGGCAAAATTGCTTGCCACTTTACGAGAGAGCAAGTTTGATCACTCGATGCCTGCCCTTGCCCCTCTCGAAACTCGCTCCCCACCCTTTGCTTTTGCCGCATGTGCTCCTCCGCGAAGCCCCACTTCAATTGCCTGCTACGATCTTTGCTCAACTCCCTCCCTCATTTCGCAAAAAAACTTCTTGAAACCCATTTTTTGCTCCATTTCCCCGGTCCACGCTGCCGAGGTTTTCTTTTTCTTTCAAGAATGAACTGGGTCGTTGGAAGATCAATTTTCCAGAAACGTTAGAGACTGAAGATGGTCCATAACAAAGTAGTGGACTGAAGTGGGTGGTTGAAGCTGCCGGTTGTCTGGGAGTATAAACAACCTTTTGTAGCAGGCTGGCGAGGGAGAATAGGCTTGAAGGTTTTGGATGTCATGCTGACACTATGCGTGACTGAGTCTGTCGGCGTTGAAAGAACTCAAACTGTTTCTTGGGAATTTGTTGTATTTTGCAGATGAATTTTCTTGACAACTCCGAGTCTCTGTTGCATGCTCCACAAAAGCTGTGTCATGCACCATGAAGCACGATCCTTCATTTTTGGATGTGGAAAGATCGTCGATGGAGTTGGCACGCGTGTCTCATAGGTTGCCCTTCTTCAAGGGATACTACGAGTGGGCACTACGCGTAAGTCCACATTGCTCCATGCACCTCAGAAAATCTCTTTTGGGACACTCTTGGCCAAAAAACTGCTTCTTGCGCTGTTCCCAAAACTTGCTTAAGGATGATCATATGGTCAATCACCTTCGAGCAAATCCAGTGGCCGTATGTCAATGTGCTTTGTCTGCTCTTGGAACTTTCTAGAGTTTGCGAGGTGGATGGCTGATTTGTTGCCAACATAAACTGTTGTTAGAGGATGCTGTAAAAAACCCATGTCGTCAAGGAGGTTCCTCAGATAGGCGACCTCCTGGGCTGCAATTGTCACTACAACATACTCAACTTCAGCCAAACTGAGTGTGATAACATTTTGTCTCCTAATTGACCATAAAACATTTGTTTTGGCAAGGAGACATAAAAATCCTGTGGTGCTACGGCAACCCTCCTCTGTATCGCCAAAATGTGCATCCACATAGTAGCTCAGCTTCAGATTTCTTGACAAGTCAAATATCAACCCGTTGTCAGCCGTAGACCAGAAGTACCCGAGTGCACGGTCCAGCTCCTTGCAAGCCCTTTCAGTGCACATCTCACTCCCACGTGCCAAGTCAATCATCACAAACTACATGTCTGGTGGAGTACAGCTTGTAGTGTGCGTGAGAGAACCGTCTCTGCTCCAATGGTCAGTCTCACTTCTCCCTCTTGGTCCTTGATGGATTGATTGATACTATGATATGGGAGTCAAAACGCGACGATCAGGGATTTCAAATTGTTGAAAGACGTTGGCTGCGTAATAATGCTGAGACAACTTGAGCGTGGATGTAGAGCGGTTGCGTTTGATGTTCATGCCGAGGAAGTACTCAAAACTTAGCATGAAGCTCACATTGACCTCTTGTGTCATTGCAAAGTAGCTGCATGGATGAATTCTGGCAATGGGCCGATGATAATGGTATCATCGACGTAGACAAGGTTGTAGTATTTGGGACACTTTTCCTTATCTTGACGACGTAGGAACATGCGATCTTCATAGGCTGATGGATGAAAGTTCAATGACTCAAGGAGACTCTGCAGCTTGTGGTACCAGAGAAGAGGACTTAGCTTCAATCCGTACAAACTCTTGATGAGCTTGCACACGCATCTACTACCATCGTCATAACCTTTCGTCTTCTTCATGTAGATGACAGTGTCCATGCCTTCATGTAGAAAGGCATTCTTGACGTTGAGCTGCTCCACCTCGTAGTCTCTGACTACTGTAATGACAAGTATGATACACGCTATGGTATAACGGATGACGAATGTGTAGGTTTTGAAGAAATCCTTTTCATTCCACTTGTGAGAACCCCTCTCCATCCAGTCACACTTTGAATTTGTTGATGCTGCCATCTGCCTTTGTCTTCACCCTGAACACTCACTTCACACCAACTGGCTTTTAGCCAGATAGTAACCCTGTTAGCTCCAAAGTTCCCTGCTCCATGAGGCTCTTGTATTTTGCATTTAACACTGCTTTCCATTTCTGTGCAAACTCGCTTGCGAGTGCTTCCTTGAGTGAATTTGGCTCGGGCAGTGTTGCAGATGAGGTCTTAGATTTTAGAACCATCAGATGTGTTGTTGTGAAGCCCGTATATACTTCATCATCCTCATCATATACTGTGCATGTTGTAATTGCCATGTCACACTCATCCTTGTGTTATTCTTCCATCTTCTCCTATAAGAAGTACGTGAAGTGCAGCCGTTTGATTGTGGTGTCATGCTTCTTCAGCCGTGTCGCCTCCCCACCATCTTACATTGCCATGAGATGGCGTTCTCCATGGCGTAGTATGACCACCTACTGATCTGCGGCAATGTGTTTGTCGTGATCAACCACAAGGGGTACACTCGCGCGCATAGCCTTTTCACTCTCCTGATCCAGATGTGTGGTGGTGAGTGGATCATAGTCTGCTACTTGAGTTGTAGAATGACTTGAGGAGGTCTAGAGCAATCAAGCCCTTTGCTTCCCACCCTTGACGTGTTAGATGTTCGAAGGAAATAACATCACGACTGATGATGATACGTTGGGTGTCAATGTCGTAGAACTTCCAACCGTTCATGATGGGGATTTTTCCAACAAACATGCCCCAATCTGTTTTGTCAGTAAGCTTTCTATGACATACCTTTGGGACGTGAAGAAATGCCATGCAGCCAAATGTCTGAAGCATGGTGATTGTCGCCTTGCATTCGTGCCATGCTTCAAATGGAGTCATGTCTAGTAAGGCCATGTGCGATACACGATATCTCACTTAAACTACTTGCCTCAAAGCATATGGCTACCAGGATTTGTCCAGTTGCACTCCTAGCAACATGGATTTGAATGTCTTTTAAATAGGAAGATTTGCCCTTTCTACGACAGTGTTTTACTATGGGGTATATGGTGTACAGAACTGCTGCATGATTCCCATGTCCTCAAGCCATGACATGAATTCTGTGCTGGTGTACTTGCCAACATTGTCAAAGCGTAGGACTTGTAGCTTCTTGTTGCTTTGCCTCTCCGCCATTGCTAGCCATTTTAAGAAGTAGGTTGGCGCTTGAGCTTTTGTTCGGAGAGGGTAGCTCCAAAGAAAATGTGTCACGTCATCCACAAAGATTTGTAAGTAACGGTGTCTACCATTGACTATTGCTGAGGGGAGCGTTTTGCAGTTGTCAGTGTGAACCAATCTCAACGTTTGGCTCACTTCATACTTGCTTGGTGGAGGAAACATTTGTCGTGGCAACTTGGCACAAATGCAACACTCACAAGGGTGAGTTCTGCCCCGGCCACTTTTTTTATGTGGAGGCCGTTCACATGGCCCTTCTTCACCATGGATTCCACCAACTGGTTGTTGATGTGGCCAAGCCTCTTGTGCCACACTACAACATCTCCAACCGCTGGTTGGTGCAAACTTGCTGTTGTAATGGGGAATCTGTCTCATCTTTAGTTGGTGCGCCAAAATCCAACTCAATCATGCCATGAGGAAGGAGCTGACTTTCTACAAAAGTTTTTCCTTCATGGCTTTTAAGCGTGACATGCTTGCCGTTACTGATGATGGAAGCTCCTCTGTACATGAGTTGGCTGAGGGAGAGGAAGGTAACGGCAATATCGGGTATGTACGTTGTCAAATTGACTTGTGCTCCATCATACCTTGTCACTGTCATCATGCCCTTGCTGAGCATGGGCACCTGTTGGGGATTGGTAGATAGCTCTTATTAGAAGGCTCATAGTTGTGGAGGCAGGATGTGAACACCCATTGTCTAGGTACCAAACATATGGTGAGCAAACCAGCCTGTCCCTCTGAATGTCTGACAGCTGGAACACATAAGCAGTGTAGTCAAACTGTCGCCCCTTACCTTCCTCCTGTGCCTTCTTGTTGGACTCCTAACTTCCCTGTTTACTCTTTTCTCCTCCATTCTCCTTCTTCTCTACCCCTTGCTTCTTTCCCTTGAAGTTGCACTGCATCCTCCTTTTCTCCTCATTGCGCAACCTCTTGAAGCTGTCTTTCTTCGCGTGCCCTTTGCTTTTGCAATAATGGCACGTGATATCAAGATGTGATCCAGTCAGTAGGCATGCGACGTTGCATGTGATTACCCTTGGGAGGGAGTGTGTTGACTCATGGGAGTACGTTGACTTCATCACTGCATGGTAGTTTGATAGGGAGTGAGATGTGGTCTTCTCTCATTCGTTTTAGTAAGCTACATTGTTGAACGTGCGTGATCTTTTTCTTTTAAGTTGGTGGTCTTGTTACTCTGTCAGTTCTTATGTTGCAGACGCATTTCGCTGTCAATTCTGCTTCATGCTTGAACTTGATAACCCTCTTCACGCCATCCCAATTCCCGTGAGGCTATTGAGTAGGAAGGTCACAAAGACTGGCTCAAAGATAGGTGCATTTGTAATGGCAAGTTTGTCGCGGAGCAAATTTGCCTTGTTGATGTAGCTCTCAATGTCACCGAAGCTACTGAGGCTAATGTGGGAGAGCTTTGTTAGGAGATGAGACTTGAAAGCGGAGTCACCTGACATTTAGGTCCATAGCAGGTAGGACCATGGATGTTTGGCTCACTCATCTATTTCCTGGTACATGCGAATGGCTTGTTGAATGCAAGGACTTAGCTGGTTGTCAAGCACCATGTATGGAGCTTGCGTGAAGTAGTTGAGGTCCAACACAATGTGTGGTGGAGATCCCGGGGGAGGAGGAACGTAATAGCCAGAGTAAAACTTCCAGATGTTATGAATCAAGGCCACTTGTTTGAATTTGTGGGCCCAGTGCATGAAGTTATTGGCATCAAGCTGGTCGATCTTGATCTTGTGCAGATGCAGAAAGGTTGCTACTGCTGGCACATTGTCCTCTAACCCCTGGCACCCAGATCCAAGTGTTTGAGATGTTGGGTTAGTGGTGTGACACTGCTACACGTTTGATGTTGCTGGTTGGACTTGAAACACAACCCACAAGTGGGAAACGTCTAGCAAGATAGCTCGAGCAAAGTAGCTTGAGGCTTGGACATAGTCTGACCACCTGTTGTAGGTAGTCAGGCCTTTAGGTAATCATGGGCGTCCTCCTACCCAAGCTGGCAGACTGTTGCCAGACTTACTGCGGCCTTGAGAAGAGTGTCTGCAGAGTCTTGGCCTCAGGTGACTTTGGGAACTGGTGGAGGCTATCGTGGTTGACTACATGCAAAAAGCTTGGTGATGAATGAGTTGTTGGATGAGGACTGCCATGCCGACCACCTTTTATAGTTGGTTGCGAGCAAGTTTATAGCTTTCCAGGCTAGTAGAAGGTTCTGGTAACAGGTGGGAAGATTCCTAGCCTTGGAATCTTCTTGAAGGTAGTAGCCCCTCCAATAGCTCTTGCTGCTAATTCGTGCATGGCTGTACTGATGTAGAGCGGTCCCCGCTTATAGCTATGCATGTAACTGATGACTTGCGCATGCATGCTATGATGTAGTGCTGTGTCGTTCATGCATGCATTCATGCAGAGCAGTCCCCACTCTAGGCCTTACATGTTGATGTTGAGTCATGCTGATGTAGTACCGAATGTAGGGCGGTCCACACTTCCCACTCAGGTTTAGCCCCATCCTGACTTGACCTAGCCTAGAACCTAGCAGTGTGTATTCACACTGCACAACTGCTGACTAGTCTAGTTGAGCTGGCATGCACAACCCTGTTGTGCATGTAGTAGACTATGTTTTACAACTCCAAGGTCCATTACCCCCATGGACCTAGATGTTGGAATGAAATTTGGCCTGTACAAGCGGAGAAAAACTCCATTGTTGAACTTGGGAGTTTTTGAGAGAAAATTCCCCAGCTCCGTGTACGCTCCTCCGATTCCAAAACTGACTACGCTAGCTTGTCCGAACAAATATGCGTAGTAATCGTCACCTCTAACACACGGCACATGCCTTGTTTGCTTACTTGTTGATGAGGTGAGGGGATGAAGAACGGTATTTAGATTGGGCCACCTCTATTTTACTACAGTGTCACATGCTTGTGTCCTTTCCTTGAACACGGCAACACCAATTTTTGACTGTGTATCCCCATTGAAGTGAAATAACCGTGCCTCTTCTTTTACTTGCTCATGGCATAAGCCACCTAGCTATTTCTCACCATCTTGAAGTATGTCAGGCAGGATTGAGTAAGATGTGTCCGGAGTTCTTCTATTGATTAGGCACATCTTCAAGGCTAGATACATTGGGTGGCCCACAAGTGAATAATTTAATAGAAAGAGCCTTTCCAATGGTGAGGGGCATGCCGGGAGGCGTGGGCCAAGTTGATGGCAGCTCCATCCCAATCCTTGGACCGATGGAGGAAAATGACATCTACCATGATAGTAAGGGTTTCTACTTTGTCCTCCTCCAATGTGTCAATAACCGGATCACCGTCATGTACGAATACAACATTAGATGGGCGGGTGCACGACAAGACTGACGCCTTTTCAAGAACGTCGGTTTGTTGAGAAATATTCTTGCTAACAACCTCCATGGCTTCAAGTTGGTCTAAAATGATGTCTACTCATGTCGCAACTACATGCTTCCACCATACAAGTTTGTTGATGTTGTTCCTTCCAGAATGCCAATCTTATTCCACTAAGGGACAGTCAGGTAGGCAAATGGTAGTGGAGAGGGTATTTGTTATGTTGTCAAAGCGCATGGACAACCTCTTGATACATGTGCCACTCCTTGTCACATGTTGTGTCATTTTTCACGACATTTTCCACATGCACGATGATTTGTTTTAAATGACTTGGTAGAGGGTCGCATTATAGAGTACTAGTGGCATGGTGGTACAACATGTTCGTGACATGCAATCACGGTATGGATCATGCAAAGCCATGGTGAGAGTGTAACTTGGCCTCGACTTCGCTTACACCCATGAAACCCAGTGGTTACTTTGTCATCCAGACCAAAACTTTCCACTACATTTGCGGCTACTGAAGGGCCATTAGATGGCTTTGGCAAGCAGAACGCCGAAGCCTCAGGCGAGCTGAACAATGGCAGGTCCAACAAGCCAAACGCCAACATCAATGATGTTGGCGACAAGGGACCAACTAGATTGTAGAAACACGTTGCTGGTGTCTTCGTTGGGGATGGAAACGGAATGGCCGTATTCTCCTTCTCACGCCTAACACGTGATGTAATAATGGAAGGATAAGAAGCATGCGGAAGGGGTTGGGGAGCAACTACATTGGCTGGTTTTTCTCTCAAAATATGGTTTGATATGTTAGTAGAATGGGCCGTTGCACCAGAGTGAATGTCAGCTGTGAAGGAATTCTTGAACTTGGCATCATGCTCACCCTCGTTACTGTAGTATGATGTAACCCACATGTGAGCAAAAAAGTATTTGAAGGTTATAGGTTCAAGAAAAATGGGGTTGCAACGTAGATGGTTAAGCTTCTCATGAAAGCACATGTTCATATTGTAGTTGGCGAGATTGTTGGATGCCATGGAGGTAATTAGTAGGAAAATGGTGAGTTGGTGTAGTAGGTGCAATGAAATTCAAGGCAAAAACTCAACACCATTTACCTTAAATGGTGGAGGGCAACTTTCACGACGTTGTTGGCCTGTCACTACCACCTCGTATTCTCATGCATCCACCATTGGCCAATGTATTCAATGATGAAGGTTTATAGACGGGAGAGGGGTTTTAGCAATAAAACTTTGATTCTTTTTGCTTGTGGATGAATGGGGTATAATGTATGCACAAGAATGCTTCTACGAGGAGGGAAGGACGTTTAAGAATGGCCAGGTGACGTCATGGAAGGTCAGGATTTAGGTGACGGATCGATGTGATGCATGGCAAGAGAGGAGGAGAGGGTTGGGTTCCTGTACTATGTGTTCTTGGCAAGTACCATGGATAAGCACAAGTTGACCCTCTCCATGCACACCCGTTGGCCTTGAGATGATGAATGGTCGGCGTCAACGTTTGGGTTAAGATGGTAGCAAGAGTGGATGAAATTGGGCAAATGCATGCCCAATTGTGAGCTTGCTCAACTAGGGCTTGAGCAAGATGTACATATCAAGAGTTGCATGCTTCTCAAGAGAGGCAAATGCTTCTTCTCTTGTGGCATGCCGATGACGCTTTGTGAGGCGTACTCTATTACTGGTAGCTAATAACATGTTGATGACTAAACTTTAGGCATGGCTCAAATTTGCAACGCATTGCTAGAGCTTTGGAGGTGTAGCAATGGGTGGACGCTGTCAGATTTGACGTCAATAAATGTGCAAAAAGTGTGCACAGTGTAGACGCCACCTCGTAAAGCAAGAGGTGCAACCGGTTTCACCACGCTACCACAAAACATTAGACAGATCTCCTGCCAGCGAGCTATCGGACGCGTCTCGGAGTTGCTACAAGGCGCGTGTGATCAAAGCCGCTGTATTTTTCTTGAGGGAGTGAACCGACGCTTTGATTTTGATGTTGATTCTTCCCTCGGCTGGCAGGACGCAACGCGACGAGTAGCTTAGCAAGCCAACGAGGATGCTAGGGAATGCGCCAAAAACAAACCGAGAAATCACTCCTAGGATGAAAGCCTTCCCTCGTCTTTCAATTGATTTCATGCCTAGTTTTGCCAACGTGGCGGCGTTCCCAACATCCTGGTAACCTCTTACATGTAGAAAAAACAAAGAATCAATCCGAATGCCTGGGGTTAGGACGTTCATATAAAAACATAAACGAAAACAGATTAAAAGGAATACACATTTCAATCGATGGCATTGGAGGAGTTTGGAAATCAATGGAAGAGCACGATTAAGGTTGAGCATCTTTATTGCTGACGGGAAAGCACGGTACCCGTCAAGCGACAAGCTCCGACGAGGTCGTTGGAGGTTTCAGGCGTTTTACTGTTGTCCCAAAATTCGGTAAGACTTCCGTCGATTTTGGTATGACAAAAGGGTGGAAGCCTTGAACGTGGATGTGATTTATCTTTGATTTCTTCACGATTGCTCCTCCCAAAAATTCACAAAAGAGTCACCAATATAGTGCAAAATCGATAAGACCGTAGAATCAAAATCAGAAGCATAACGTCGGTTCACCCCCATAGACGGATTTTGAAATGCGGGTCATCCCTGAGAGTTCCCACGGTCCCTTCTGAGAGCGGTCGATGTGCGTCGCCACGCCAAGTTTAAAAATGGGCGAATTCCTTCAGCTCGCACGACTTTGTCAACCAATGCCTCTAACTAGAATGCCTTGAAAACTATTTTTGTCGCGTAGAGCTAGCTCAACTTGTTTGCAATTCTTATAACCACTTTTTTGCCTCGACTTCTGACACTGTACATCAGATGCAATGCAAAGGACTTTTGAAGGTCAGAACATTGATTCATGTCCAAAAGGGACATTTGGAAACAAGGCAGTAAAGTACAACATCATGGACATTGACAGCAAGAACCAGAAACCATTAAAAATTTGTTTAAAAGCAATGTATGGGTGAATGAATCAAATGAATGTATGTTATCTTAACAAACTCCCTTTAACTTAGAGAATACTCAACATCTGATCTTTTTTAAGAAGTGTTTCTTCATGACAAGTAAGAGAAATCTATTCGTGATATGGCATAAAACTAGTGATGTTTCATTTTTCATACCATGGAAATATTTGTGTAGAGAGACTATTGCATTAAACTTTAATTTAAACCCACTTTTTTGTTATTAGAAGCAAATTTCATGATTATTTCATGATGAAATAACTATGGTAAGATTTCCTTCCGCATTCACTAAGTCAAAGTACTCTACTGCACTTTGATTTCGAATTGAAATGTTTTAATATTGGTTTAATTCCATCAAATGTATTGTTTACATCGAATATAATGGTTTTTTAAATTAATTACTAGATAAAACATTCGAAATCATGGCATCACACACAACAATTGCTAAGACAAACTCCCGGGGATTCTCCACATCATTGTCTAGTTTGAATTTTTCCACTAGTGCCGAAAACTGCCAAGGAACAACAAGGATGCAATGTTGCACTAAGGTGCACAGGGTTACGTAGTAACCTTCGCAAAGTTAGCTGTAAGTGAAACCGAAAGATTTTTTAAGATCAACGTATGGAAAACAGAATTTAAGTAATCCAATTCATCTGAACTCTATGAATAATGCGTTTGTTCCGTTTAATGTAGTTAATATGTTCGTATTCTTCTCAAAGTCCATTCAAATGTGACCTCTAGAAAAGATTTTATGGAATCACATGTGCAAATCAACATTTTGAAATAAATGTTCGCTAAAAATTTCTTTATTTTACCCATTTTCACACATGGATTTGTTCCATGGACGACGTTCCACACATTTATTGTATGCATAATTGTCACGTCATTTAGTGTCCANTCACATTCACATGATCCAACCATCCAAGGACAATGATTTGTTGTGATTACGCGTGTGACAAAAACATTATTTGAAAGAATGTGAATAATTTATCACAAAATATTTTCAAAGCTTCATAATATTTTCAAATATTTCTCCTTTCTTAATCACATTGATTCAACAATTAAGTTTTGGTGTAGTGTAACTTGGATCCGGGTATGAAGGTTCAGCTGTCTTGGAGCGTGTGGCAGCTAGTTCCTCGCTATTTCCTCTCGCGTCCGGAGAGTGATGCGGTCAAGTGAGCTCGTCTCGTTGACCAGTCCGGAGCGTGTGAGAGAACCAAAGCTAGTACGTGTTTAAAATTCAACCCTGTCGAATATTCTTGTGTTATTTTGTATGTCCTACTCGGAAACAAAGTACTGTTCACATGTTGCAGGTTGGCGGACGTCCCCAAAACAGGTCCACGAACCAATAACAATAGGTTACTACGTAACCCAAAAAACAGCGAGACTTGGAAGAAACAGCCACATCACGAGAGCGAACAGAAGTGCGGACATCGTCTGCCTCGTACGTGTCAGTTCTAATCAGCAAGTCAACGTGTGGACATCGTCTGTCTCATCGTGTCAGTCGAAAATGTACTGCTAGTGTGGGTCGGAAGTGAGGACGCTACGGCGTGCGTTGAAACGGAAAAATTGTACGGGACCATTCGTCGAATTTATAGTTTACAGTCTGAGTTTAGGTTGAATTTGAGGATATATGAAAATATTGCAAAAGTGTTTTTTTTCATCGAAATAAATTTGCATCAATTCAATATTAGAAATCAATGTGCAGTAGGGTAAAGCTATGAAATGTTAGTTCTCCACCACCAATGAATGCACCATACGGAGACCAAGATATGACCACCTCCAAACAATACTATTATATGATACCATAAACATACCTAATGAAAAAAAATCAATAAATAAAAACACGGAGTTTAACATTGATTTATTTTAACTTTTTACATTGGAAAAATCAATGGTCCTTCAAATGTAGTCCTAAAATTCCATGGAATACATTCCTGAATAAGAGTGTCTTTATTAAATATCTAAAAAGTAATATGTATTGTTATCTTTGTAAAATTATTCATAATATTCTAACATTCATGGCAGAAAAAGAATTAGATAGAAGTATGACCTAACAAAAATAAATATGTATTGGAATGAGTCTGACAAGATTACATAAAGAACACCAGACTTTAGTGAATATATTAAAATTAAGGAAAGAAGTAAAGAAGATCAATGGAAGATCATTTAGAATGAAACGTATGCTTTTAAACTCATTAAAATTGCATTGAAAATTTAGATTTATAATAAGGTTTAA